>JAABKK020009568.1:0-23695 GCA_011634745.2 Catotricha subobsoleta
TAATAATAATAATAATAATAATAATAATAATAATAATAATAATAATAATAATAATAAAAATAATAATAATAATAATAATAATATGTACATGCACGCATCACCATTTTACATCATCATCGTCTATCTATTATAATCTCATCTTTACTAAAAATAAAATTAAAAAGAAAAAAGTATGTATTTTATATATAACTAGTGGATAGATAGAAATATATATATGAAATGAATCGAGTTCAACTAATACACCGAAATGTAATCATATTTGTACTCACGGATATATGCCATTAGTAATTCATAAAATATATAATAAAATAAAAGTATCGTATCCACAGATACATTCAGCCATAAAAAATATTACAGCGGAATTTTATTCTCATATTCATAACGAGGGTCCATTTAAACTTCCGGTCTTTAATTAGGTTTCAAATTAGACTTGTGAAAGACCAACATAATGTCGTTTTTTTCATTATTTTTCAGTATTTTCTGCGATATGTAGAATACGTTAGTAGTTCTTATTTGAGTCAATATTGACAGGATGTAGGTATTTGTCTTTTGAACTTTTTTTCATCTTTCGATTAAGGTTTTTTTTTTCATTTTTTTTTTAAGTTTATATAAATATAATAATAATATGAATTTTTAAAATGTAGTCTTGATATTTATAAGTGCAAATGATTACTAGAGACCTGTAAGCGATGTTATTGGAATATTAATTTAGATTTTTTTAAAGTTACCATTAAAACATTTGTTTGAAGATTACGTTGAATTTGAAGTATAGTATTAACTCGATTTATGCAATACCCTAAATTTTGAGCTTGTTCATCTTTATTCATTATATATCAAAATATATTCTTATGTCCATGTCTATTATCCTTATGTCAATGTCATTATAAAGTATATAAATAACCCATAGAGTAATATTTTTTTTTAAAGATTAAAAAAAAATCCAAAAATATTACTAGTCACAAACTTATGCTCATTTAAAGGTAGTTAACTTTTAGCTTGTGCATGTAATTAATGTAATAAGCACATTTAAATCAAATCTCTCTGTTACTTATTTGTGGCTACATCATATAATTCACTCACACGGCAGTATTATTAATTAACACTAGATACTCTTAATTTCAAGAAATTTTTCAAATTTTGTCAAATCAATGTTACATACAACTTATAAGTATATTTATCAAGTGAGAAATAAAATAATGTCCACTTAATTAAATCGTTTAATTTCATTTCCAAGTGCCTGCTATAAAAGTTCAAATTAAAAATTAATTAAATTTGTAAATATTTTTTTAACATTAACTTAAAATAAAATTTGGATGGAAAAATATTATCGAACAAAAACGAAAAAAATAAAAAATAAAAAACCAAAGAAGTAAAAAACTATAAAGAAAATACATACACTAAATGCATTCATATACGTAATAAAAAAAAAACGACACAAAACCAACTGACTGGACTATTTGAAAAATTAATAATATTATTATTACTTGTACTTGTAGATCTCTTGTATGTAGGTACTGTACAGAGAACACAGAATAGAGAAAGAAAAACATGAAATGAACGTGGAGCATATCAACCAGGTCAATGAACCATTTTAAAGCCGTTGAAGAAAAAAAAAACTAGACATACGAGTACCATATCCGATACCGCCGAACAAAGATATTAATATTATTTTTATCTATAAAAGAAGTATGTTCCGGTTAAAATCTAATTATCTGAGGACTGCGACATAGAAAATTTAAATTATTTGCAGACATCCACTCTACATAGGAATAATTATTTAAAAAATTAAAGACATATTAACCTCGAGAATGATCCATAAAATTCTAAACACGAACACGAACCCATTTAAAAAAAAAATTTAAATAAATAATTTTGAATTATTTTGGGCAACATTATAAATTATTTCATAAATTGGAATGCGATTTTATTTTTAATTTTTTAATTAAATGCAATGTAAAAAAAGGTTGCGCAAATGAACACCAAAAAAACCGAATGTTTAGATAGGCCCAAGTATTGTATCTTTTATGTTTAACAATTTGAAGACGGTAGCTTAGTACCAACTCTTTCAAATATGTAATTTCCAATATTGTACGATTTTCAATTTGATACATAAAAAATGTGAACCCATTTGAACCTAAAGGAGCGATATTAACTCCCTGCTTAAAGATATACATGTATTTCATATCTGATTAATCACCAATATGTTATATTTTACTGAATTTATATTTAACAATATTATAAATTTAAAATTTGTATCTGTTTTCCTATGCTATCAACATAGTTAAATATTAACTGCTTAAATAAATAAAGAAAAAAAGTAACCAGCAAGATAACATTCACGCAGGTAAAGTAGATCTCGATACAGATATAATAATAAGTAAATAAATGCTAAAAACCGTTCGTTTTCTTTTTTATATTGTATATAATAAAGTTTATAGTAGATATACGTACGACCTAAACCTATTTTGTACGTGATTATTATTATTTTATGAAGAAAGAAATATTAAAATATTGTAGATGCTTATTTTGAAAGAGGCCGTATTTTTCTCTTTAAATGTTGTAATTTTTTTTTTTAAAGCACACTCTTTAATTTAATTCATTACATTATTGGTTAGACGATGCAATGAATCTATATGTCATATTCATTTACTGATCTCTATACTTTGCATAACATTATATTATTTTATGAAAAAACAATAATATGTAAATACAAATAGGTATAGCTCTACTTCTAAATCGATTACTTACATTACTTTAATTCAATTTTCTATTGATTATATGTATTAAATATTAATTGTTAGAATTCAATAATTTTTATTGTTTTTTGTTTTTTGGTTTTTATTTTTGTGTTTTTCAGTATATGAAGTAAATTATTTTAGCAATCACATTATCACATACTATTCTTTGATTACTTCAAAAATAAAAGTACCACTTGAAATGGATAACGAACTGCTGAGAACAATTTTTCCTTTACCAATGTCAATTTTGTCTAACATAGTGTTTTATTGAATAATTTCGACGATTGAAAACATGATATTAATGGTAATTTTGTTTATTCAGGCGATCAATTTTTGTATTTTAGGCGGTTTATTTAAAAGATGTTTATTGTTTTTAAGTGTAATAAAGACAACTCACTATTGCATTGGACCGTCGTGCCAGCATTCAATAGATGAGAGAGATGTACTCTGGGCATTCTATGCTACATTAATACTGTTTCAATTGAAAACAAATTAATAACAAGTAGATAAATTAAATACTTCTGCATTGTTTTAAGCTAATTTCATGTTCAAGTATACATTTTTCACTGGAATAATATTTAAATATATGAAGCTGACCAACAAGCTCAAATAACTTTTAGTTGAAAATTTTATTTCACAAAAAAAATCTCGGTAAATTTATACCTAATAAGAAGATCTAATAATACTGCAATTCTTTCTGCTTTGAATTCTTAAAATCCTTTCAAATGTTTATAAACTAATTTGTGCCGGGAAATGGCTTGCGATTTCAAAAAGAAAATATTGATGGAAGTCTATTGAACTATTGAATTTATTACGTAGAAAAAGTGTTTAGTAAGACTTCAAGCACGTAACTATGTGAAATTAATGACAATTTCAAGAATTCTATATTATATAAGTACCTACCATATTGTATCATATAATCAAAGGTTTAATAAATTCCAATTAAAACAAATGGTCTTATAATTCTGCCGCTTAGAAGTACAATACTATCTAATAATTTAATAAATAAAACATAATAACAAAATAAAAATGAAAAGAATCAAAAAATATAATATATAATATATAATATATAATATATATCTTATATATTATATATATTGTATTCGATATATGTATTTATACAATTATATATATATTAAAATAATGATTTCCAGAACTTTTTTTATTAATTTATAATAAAATTATTATTTATAAATTTCATTGCCACATATTCATCATGTATATATAAATGAAATAAATATCTCGACAATTTTTCAAACCACAAAAATATACACTTTTATCGCATTGGACGGGTTCAAAGGTGACAGGCGAAAAACCGCGCGAATATGATGCAAATATTTACTTGTGTATATTGTCACATTTTTTTTTTTTTTAATTTATTTCTTTCATTCGGTTTTATTTAAATAATATAAAGTTTATATACAGACAGTGATTTCTTTTTTTTTTTTTAGCTTAATGTTAGAAATAAAATATTTGTGTTTTGTTTCAGCTCTGAAGTATATGCGGAATTTGGTTTGGTTTACTCTTCTTCTTTTCTTAATCATGTAATTTCAGCTATGATCGACACGCGTATAGACGCTTCTATCAATTTTATACGAAAATAAAAAAAAATAATTGAAATCAAATTGGTTCAAAAAGTTATGAAAGATTAAACCGGAATTTCAAGTAGGTAAGTATTCTTCATAGAAAATTATAAAATAAAACATAAAAGGTAGGTGTGACCGACACACGCGCGCAATGCGCATAACTTTCTATCTTAGAGGTGTAGGTTCACTTATTGGTCAATTGATTGAAAATGATGAAAACCTATTTGTTTTTTTTTTTTTTTTGATCAAACTATATTAGTACAATTTGCCAATTTCAGAATATTGACTTACTTCGTCAAGAATTGCTTGCTGCTGATAGAGAAATTATTTTTCTTATAAAAATGCATTGAATTTTTCTATGATCAGTTTAGTATAGTTTATTTAGAGATACTTTGTTAATTTAAATCTTAGAATGCATTTATGTGCAATTTTTCTTGATTCTTCTGAAAATGTCTGTAATATGTTTGCATTATGGTGTACACTTAAGTTTATTAAATAGAATGATTTAATAACTAAAGTTAGTTAAATCTTTAAACATAACATAAACGTTTTCATCTAAAACCCTATAGTGCATACGGTACACTATTATATCCATACATCTGTAGAAGCAGATGACCTAATATTACTCTCTGCAATTGGCAATTGTAAATTGTAATTTTTCGAGTCAAATACTTGGATATATATTATATAGTGTATATATTTTCTATATATGTAAATTGTAGATATATTGTATATATATAAATAAAATAAAAATAATTGGTCTCACTGGTTTATATACGACTATTGCAATGGCACAAGACAAAATATTTTAATATTTAACTTTCTTATCGTATTAAAAGATCATGTTTTCAATATATATATATATATATTATATTCATATTGTAAATTGTTCATCAAGTAATTATAATTTTTAGTTGCGAAAGTATAGTTTTTGTGAAATGCGGTACGGTGTGGAACGATGCGTTGCTCGTGTAAACTTTGTATATATAAAATATGTAATATACATCGCAAGGCGTAAGCATTGACTTTATATATATATATATGTATATATATAAAATATATACATATATTCATATGTTATATAACCGCAGACAAGTTTTAATTATACACTATAATTATAATATTATTGGAATACCGAATAATTGATAATTTTAATCAAGTAATTTTCGAATATATTTCTATATGTACGATGCCAATATAGTAATATTATATTTTTCGTATGATATTAATTACACTTACAGTGTGTTATTTTGTACAAGGTTTTTTTTTTTTGGTTTATGAATGAATGAATGAATGAAAATGAACGAGTTCGTCGCCGAACGCACGATCATGATGAAATTTTTTATATATATAACATATCAACGACGACGGCGACGCGATGAAATGAGTTTTTTTTATATTTATTTTTTTTTTTTATTATTTTTCATTTTATTTTACCCGTTCGTTTGATGCTAAAAGTTTATATTATGATGGTTGGTTGCTCAATATTATTAACATTTAATTTTAATGTATATAAAATGGTGGTGTGTTGCTTATGTTAAGTAGAGTTGCTGCGGCAACGCAACGTAATTTATCTTTTAACCGTATGCCGCCGAATATAAAATTTTACAAAAATTAAAAAAAAGTAAAAAGATACGAAAAATATTTATAATTTTCAATTGTTTTGAAAAATTACTTTAATTTCTATAAATTTGATTTCTCTTATATTGATTAAAATCTAAACGTAAATTAACTTACTTACATTTGATTTAAAAAGCAATTAAATATGATCTCCGCCTTTGGTAATCCAATTGTTGTTTGTATAATCCAGAAATAATCCAATAATTTCCACATGCAAAAAGACACTTCATATTTTTCTAAAATAACTATTGCCACAAATACACTCTTTTTTTCTTTTCTCTTTTTTTCATTTGAATTTATTCATATTTTATAATTTATGAAAAATATTTTATTTACACACAGCATTCATTTTTTTTTGCTTCTCTTCTTTTTTTTTTCTTTTTAATTTTTATTTATCTTTTTATACTTTTATAGTAACAATATTTTTCAATCTAAACTATTCACAAACACTGCATCAGATCAGTACTCAGCAGTAGCAGTTGTACGTAGTATAATCACTGTATTCCATGGCTTATGTAAAATAAAATAAAAGAAATATTCGTTGAATTTTCTGAATATCGTTATTCTCGTTATAAACCAACCACACAGAAGCAAGATATACAGAGCACAAACAGATTTCTATTTAAACGAATTGAAATAGTAATAAACGAGGAAAGAAAAGTAAAAACTTTTTTTTTTTTTTTATTTCAAAAAAATAAATAAATATACTCGGCCACAGAGAGACATTTATTACATATATTCATATATATAATATGATATGTGTATATATAGCCGTATAGCTAATTAACCAAAACAATTAGTATATATTAATAATCAAATAATACACAAATACACTCAGTACTTTGATGGTTTCAGAAAAAAAAATATATATGAATTTTTTTTTTGTTAAAAACTTTTTTTTAAAACTTTTATACGGAACTCGCGTACAAACAATCCTCCACTAACGAAATATCTCAAGCGACTGATAAATATTCAATTCGTTTCCACTCGACACAATTCTATTGCCTACCAACCAGTGTTAGTAGTAGTTTGGTGTACAAAACGTGAGGTGTGCAGTAAGGGGAAACCAGTTTCCGACAATATTTTTTTTTTTATTTTTACGTACATACATACAACTACTACGCAGACACACTGTTAGAAATGGATTTGTGTGTAGATACTCTTGTATATAGAAAATATTCATACATATTTGAACAGCAATATAAAACAAAAATGAAAAAAAAAAATTACAACGCTCCTAGTGGGCAAGTGTAAAACTATTCGAAGGTTTTTATGAATGAAGCAGCCATTATGAATGGAGTATTATAATATAGCGAGAAGATTTTTTTTTCTTTCAGTTTAGTATAATAAAATATATAAACTTTCATATATATAATATTATATATTTATTTACATATTATAATATAAAATTATATGTAGGCATGCCTCTATATAATTTGATGTGAAACCTATATTAAACGTTCTACATATATGCATCAGTTGTATATAATATGTTAAATAAACGGACGTGAAGGTAACAATAAATTGAGGACATTTTTTGGACATTTTTGTTTTATTACTATTTATTTAGTTTCTGTTTGTTTTGTAAGTTTTTTTTTTTTTTTTTTTTAATTTATATGCAATGTATTATATTATATAAAATACGTTTTGCAAAAATAACGTTCAGGAAAATCAAATTCATTACAGACAAATGCATTCACTACATTGATTTATTATGTAGTCTTCAGAAGATATAGGTGTGCAAAAGGAAAGATTCGGAAATTTGTTTGGCTAGTAAAAAGAGATACCAAAGTCCGAATCGTAATTAAAAATTGATGATGGTTTTGTTTTTTTTTTTATTTGTTTCAAATCATTCTGTGAACGTTTTGATTGATGTTATATTTTCTGTTTTTAGCGATACTCCACATTAGCTTAAACTATTTTTTGCAGTAATATGTGATAGAGACAACATACAAATTATATACATATATATACGTCAACTGGGGTGAGTAAATTTTTTTTATCGCATTTATTATTATTTATTTATTTATTTATTTATTTATTTATTTATTAATAATTTTATTTTAAATCGAACCGAATAATAGAATATATGCAATTGTTTACGTTTTACAGAATCAATCATACAAAATAAATAAATTAAATATTCAAAATTTAGCTACATAATGTTAAATGATAAATTTTATGTGCTATAATTTAGAATATAAATGTACATTATGCATAATATTAATGTATTAACATTATGTCTCAAAAGCTTTAATTGTTTTACTTAAGTCGTGTGTAGTGTACATTTTAGATTTAAAAAAAAAAAAAAAAATACCCTTTGAAGGTGTATTATAATCTTACATATCTATTTCTCATAAATGTACCAACAAATACTCTAATAAAATTTAAGTACGCGCATAATTCTGTCTTTTATGATATATTTCAACTCATATTGCATATTGGAATTCATACTTATTGCAATAAAAAGTTTCAAATTATAAAATTTAAAATTGTTTCGTTTATTTTATTTTAATTATTATTCTGTAGCAAGTGATTTTCATCATGGATTCATACATTTCTACTACCAATCACCTTTATTCTTTTCATTGCATGTTAATTCATTGTACGCCTAAAAACTATTAAATCTGAAAAAAAAAGTTACGAAAATAGTAATATTTATATCACAATACAATATTCTCTGATAAAGAGAACTATTTGTTATGTATTATAGCTATGATCTATTCATATAGAAAAATTTGACATTATAGAACGATTCTAATAACAACTTGAAAGTCGAAATAAAAAAAACCTTATTGATTTTACTAAATTTCCAATAAATAAATTTTATTTACATTATTTAGTGCAATATGCGCATTTCGATTAAATAATCATCATTAGATAGAAAGATTGTTTATCAATGGCTATTGTGGGCTTGCATAAAATTTCACATATTTTATTAGTTATTGACCAATTCACAAGCTAAAAGCGTTTAATTATTAAATAATAGTCCATGGAAAGTAATAAATAAAAAAATAATAAGATATTTTGACAACTGTCATTCTTCAACTGTGCTATTCGTTTTTGCTATGCCCGGATGTTACAGCTATTTAAATATGTGTACCATCACATTTTTACTTAAACTAATTGTATAATCATAAACGGTTTTGCAAGAAAATTTAACGACTTAAAATCTACATTGAGAAAATGTTTATTACCAATACATGTCAATTTTTTGTTAATTGTTCTCGAAAACTGGTAATTGCGATACTATACCTAAAAACACCTAAAGTTTTTAACTTCTTTTTTACAATGTTATATTTTTTTTTCTTTTTTAATTCTTAGGCGTAAAAAGTACGAATAAAAACTACGCAGTTGGCTAATATTTAGCAGCAGTTAAGTATCCTACTAGCTTATAAGGTGGAAATAACGAAAAAATAATAATAATAATAATAATAATAATAAAAAACAATTAAGTAAATATCATACACGATCACCTACACGAGGTGTAAATAATAACCATATATTCATTCTATTTTGCATGATATTGATTCAGACACATTTTGAATGAAAACGCTACAAAAAAAAAAAAGAAGATAATTCGTATATGTAGAAACGTATGGTACAGGCACTTTAACCAGTTCATATAGTCAATACATTTATAGCATTGAAATATATATCTTATTCATAAGTAATGTTTACTCAAGTGTTGTATAAGCTTCAGCACCCATAGCTCCCTTTTATAAACTATAAGCTTTCTTATAATACTGTAGGTTTAAGTTGCCATTTATTTTTTACAATTCATGAAATATTCAAACATATATTTATTTTTTATTTTAAATCGAATAATATTGTATAAAATATATCGTATAGTTTTTTAATTTCGCACTTGTATTCCAAAATATTATTTGCATAACCTATTTAACATTCATAGGTGTCTATAATTTTCATAATTTATTGTAGCTTCGTAGAAAATATTCCTAAAAATCACCATCAAACCACTTTACCACATGCTAAGAAAAAATATCTTGATTTAAAAATAATGAATGAAAATGAAAAAAACAAAAAAAAAAAAATCTACGCAAAACCAATATAAATTTTAATAGCATAGCAGCATGTATGTAGGTGGCTATCTCTATATAATATATTTATAAATTTTTATTATTGTGTGTTTTCTTATTTAATAATAATAATTTTTGTTTCGTATGATGATATATGAAACTCACATTTGGAATCTTCATTATAGACCAACTGCTTCTATTTTTTGTTTTTTTTTTTTTTGTATAAGTAAGTATATATATTTATATATATAATTTTTATACGCTTTGGCAAAATATCTACCTACATAAATTAATATAAATAGAGTTATACCGTACAAGTAAATACTACTAAAAAAAAATATATAATAAAATTAACGAAAATGCCGATTACAGGCGTTTAAATTCTATTGGTAATTCCTACTTCCGGTCTATAACAATATAATAATACTAACGCATTTTAGGCACTAATACAACATTGCCTAAGTACAATAATACATGATGCCCACAGAAAACCGATCAAAGAAGAAAATATTTACACTCTTACACCATTGTTTAACATTGCGTTGGTGTTTTATACATTTTTATTTATTGTTATTATTATTATTAATTTTTTTTTTTTAATTTATTTATTTAAAAGTAGTTTTAAATATATGTGTGCGATCGTTTGGCGTAATATGGTCACATATATAAGTGAGTAGAGTGTCATTCCAGCAACTAAGTAATAATTTATTTAGATCTATTATAATCGTAGCACGGCTGACAAACAATTAAAGAGATATTGAGATTTCTTATCGGCTAAAAGATATTTTAGGAAAAGCGGTTCCAACTAATTATCATATTTCTTCAAGTGGAAGATTTTTAAATAGAATCAATATTTAATCATCCATATAATTAATTATTACATATAACTGGTACAAGGTCAAAGTTATAATACTCTGAGATGTTTTTATGTGTTTTGATATGTTTTTACGTGTTTTTATTCTTGTTTTTTTTTTTTATTTTATACAAGAAAAATAGAAATTACAAAATAAATAAGAAACTTAACTTATAAAGTAGTATGGGCGATATTTTTTTTGCTTTTCTGTTTAACAATTTTTACAAGAAACAAAAAAAAAACGAAAAAACAAAAGGAATCAATATTCCAAAATATAATTATAGCATTTTAAAAACAAGAAAACAGCCTGTATTATCTCTGTGTTAAAGCAATCTATAGCTATTTACGTATTTAATGTGAGTGGGAGTGTCTGCTTTCTTAAAATGATAATATTTAAATATCTTATTTAAAAATATAATATACATACTTGTATTTTAAGTTCGTACGTATTTGCGTAAGTTCTATTCAATATATTTTTATATATGTTATAATTATAATTACAATTATATGGTTTAAGGTCTTATCGACAATAGAGTATTTAGTTTAGAGTTTTGCAACAAATATTAAACAACCGATGCTTAGAAAAGCCCGGAGAAAAAAAAAACGTTTTTTTTTTGCAATAAGTTCTTTTTTTCTACAAATAAACTTAAAAAATTTGAAAAATTAAAAACACTTCTTTGAAACAATGTCAATCTTCTGTCTGTGATTGTAATTATTTTTTTTTTTATAGTTTTTAATTAAATTTTTTTTTTGTTACAATTCAAGAGAGTCATATTCTCTTTTTTGGAATACTGTAAACATTTATATAATTTCTATGGTTAAAGCCGCGCAGAAATAGTCTTTTTTTTTCTAGAATTTTGAATTTTCATTCTTTTCTTTTTTGTTTTGTGTAACAGCCGATTTCAGTACAGATTGAAGATTATTAGATAATCGTGGACAATCATCCGGGTTTTTCTAGTTTTTCCAATCATTGAAAATTCTAGTAAATCCTAATTAATATTTTCTTTCTTTTTCTGTACGTGTTTAAAAATGTAGGTACCTTTACTTGTTATTAAATTAACAGAAAAATAACTTACCAATTCTTAGGAAGTATCCTAAACCTCTACGCCACCCAAATATCGTAATTATTTGTTCCCTTAATTTTTCGAAATACGTATACGTTTCAATCACCCGTAATTGGCAATAAATCGATTATTATTATTATTATTAAAATATAAATTATAAATTGTGTAATTCTAATTACTAGGTGTTTGCATTTACTATTAAATAATATATATATATTTTAATTATCTAATCGTTATATTTACAATTGTGTATTTGTTCAACCGATCAAAAATTATGTGTTGAAAACATTATGCTCATGAAGTCATGACCCCACTTGCGATCGCACTTTGTAGTGCAGTGAAGTAGACGTTTGGGAAGTGTCCTTAGTTAATTGAGGTTATTCTTCATTTTTTTCATGTAATTTCACCAAAAAGAAAAATGTGATATTTAAAAATATCTAACATAGGCTTCCCGTTCGTTATTTTGCTCAATACGCAATTACAATGACTAATCGGTGTACAATTATATTTTAATTATTTCATCAGTATCTGCACGATTCTTTCTATTTTCATATAGTTCTGGGTATCATTAATTTTATTACTTAGGTTGAAGGTTATTAATATTGATTAAGTTAGTTTACTGTGTTTTAATTCTATCTACTCTAACACTAATAGAAAGAAACCGGTAAAAGCAAAAATTATAATTGCAGCAAACTCTTTGAAAACGTAAATATTGTCTTTCTTTTGAATTTTTTTTTTTTTTGATTTCCTTTACAGACAATAACTATAAAATTACTAAATTAATCGAAAAACCACAAATTGAATAAGCATACTTATTATAATAGACTAATTAAAAAAAAAAAACATATTAAAATTTTATACAGTCGGATGTAGTAGCATAAGAACTTATAACATATTTCCAGTTAATCAAGTCAATTTATGTAAACAATTTTTTTTTTTTTTAATTATAATCTGGAAAATATTGTAGGTAATACAATTTTTGTTTTAACTTATTGATTATGTTATATTAGTCGTTGAGCACGATCAGTTTTCTAGTAAAGTAGCATATCATGCCAAGGTATACAATTATATTAAATCCTGAGCTTTTCTTTTTTCGATAATATGCTTTTAAAATAAAATTTCTTTAGAATGAAAAATAAAGTGGGATAATGTTCGACATTTGTACAGACTGGTCCTAATTAATTTGTATTATATGTGCCCTGTTACATATAGACATATAGTCAACAGAAGGATGTATGCAAAATGAGGGGTACTGTTCTTTTTATATATATATAAGATAGATCTTAAAGACATAACAGGGAAACTAACAACTTTAGTATAAAACAGACTAACTTATTTTCACATCCGATATCCTTCTGATTATATTTCCGATTTTATTATAAAAAGTATCAGAATATCGAAATTTTCAACTAAAGTTATTCTAAATTCTTTATAATTTTTTTTTTTATAGATTTTAACAGTATTTATTACTTACAGAACAATTCAAAAATGCATAAAAAATTGGCAGGTGGTAAAAGAGCATAAAACCAGCTAATATAAATCGAAATTTTATTGAATCGTTCTGCCTTAACCTCTATTTAAAGAAAAAAAAAACACTAACAGCATTGTATTTCACGAATACATATTTTCGACCATTCATATCTGAATTTGAATATCTACTTAATAAAGAAATCATTCAATAAAATCCATTACTATTTCACTTTTGAAATAAATTAAACCTACAAACCATAAGGCATTCATTTCATATTCATCAATATTATGTATTTTGTATGTGGAACGTGTACTTCACATATACCTACTCATTTCCATATATAAATAATAATATTAGATTTTAAAATTTATTGAATTAATTTTATAGCGATGGTTCTTGCAGTTATGGAGATTTAATTTTTAAAACACTAATTCAGATTTTAGTCAAAAAAAAAAAAAATTGTATGTGTATTGTGTATACCGTTTACATACAAACTACATTAACATTTTTATTACATTTAAAAGAGAACTTCTATTCACAATATGAATATACACAAGAATTGATCAATCTCTGAAATTTTGTGATCACTGATCATGGCTGTATGTGCGACCAAATGAATGTGGATACAACATACACAAATATGTTTTACAAGCCGATGAATATATTAATATTTGTGTATATTAACATTAGCTAATGATCGGACTCCCCTACTTTTCATTCGTAAATGAACTCGTCCATGAGGCAAAGTTAGATTCATTCTACAAACACACCAAGTTGATCAGAGACGCATGCCATCATAATATTTAATTTTAAGTTAAATAATGTCTAGAGATAGAGTGAGAGAGGAAATATAACAAGATCGGCATTAAATGAATTCACGCTTTTAAAAATCATTCAGAAAATAATATGGTTATTATTATTATATTATTTTTAATTATTGAATTGATAGTTTTGACTTGAATATATTTGATGCAGTATGATTAAGAATTTTGTTTATGTAAATTTATATATTTAAAGTTGAGTTCTTCATATTAAATCAAATTATTCTGTTGAGTTCTTCAAAGAAACAAAACATTGTAATTGAAGTTCATACGATTGAATTTTGTTATAAGTAGACAATGTGATCATATATATTTTGTAAATTGTAAGTAACAGATTCATATCGTAGTGATCGCGCGCTACTTACTTAAATATCATTATATAGTGAAAACATTAATATTCGGCTTATTATAATATGGTAATTAGATCATTTAAAAAAATATATTTAATTCACAGATTGATTTTTCTTTTAAAATACCCCTAGACAATGATGACGATGTATTTCTATACCCCAGGTAAAGTATAAAAGCATACCATTCATTATTCTTTCTTTATTTTTTATTTTTTATGGTTGTTTATCATTATTTTCAGTTCCTAAAATTTTACTAATATTTAACCAATTTTAACAATAAGAAAGAAAAAAAGAAAAAAACAAGAAAACAGGAAAAATGAAATTACTTCCGCCGTAAATCAATTTAGTAAATTATTATAATTTATAATAAATTATCAAGCCTATTTCAAATTTTATATTAAACAAAATAATAATAATAATAGTAATAAAAATAAAAAAATAAATAAAATAAAATAAAAAAATGGTATATACGAGATGAAGTTAAAATTAACACAAAACTAAAAACAACGCCAAGAATATGATCAATCATCCACTCTTTTGAGTTCACTATAAGATGTAAACAGGAAATGAGACCGTAACGCGATTACGTCTTGGATTATAAAAGTTGTGTTGGAATATTTATTCGTTGCTGTGTGCGTTTTCCTTCTGTACAATTTAATTTTATAATAAATTTTGTACGACGACCGTATGTGTATTTTATAAGAAAAAGAATGTATGTGTTATTAATGTGTAGATAAAAACTTATAAAGAAGAAGAAGAAACAAAAAAAAAATAAAATAAAAATAAAAAATAGCTATGCGTATAGAAATACAATTTTATACATTTGTATAATATAGCCATAGTAGAATAGATAGTTTAGGTACGCAGGGTAATATATGCTACAGACCGTACGCATACAATTTAACATGTTTAAAAATAAAATGTGTTTATTGTGGTAAATTAATATATTATTTCAGTAACACTAAAAGAATCAAATACTAAAAGACGAGCATAAAATCAAACAAAATTCTTGTTTATGTTTTTTGATTGTGCGAGTAGTTTAATTAACCCATTATCTAAATCTTAGGAATTCCTATATTTTATAATTGTGCTATTTCTTTTTTATATCCATTAAATCTTATGAAAAACTTCTTTAAACTGCTAATATATCTTCGTTCATACTCTTTTTTTTTAAAAAGAAGAAAATTTAAACATTTGCATAACATCTGAATTAATATTAAATATTAGCATCAGTTTGTTTGTATGACAAGTAAATTATATTATTCGTACGAAAATACACACTCCTAGCTGGAAAATTCTGAGAAATATTTTAGTTTGCTTAATTAAATATTGAATAGTTTTTTAAAAAAAAATTATATACTAAGCAAATTATTTAATTAAAAACTACAAACATTTAAACCGATTTCGGTGAGAAAAAATACGAGCATTAATTATGGTGTGAAATGGCAATGATAAGAGGAAATCTAATTTCACTTGTAATTTTATTTATGCAGTACACTTTAAATTCCTAATATTGCAATTGATAAGGCGGAAATGCTTAAATGCCGACTTTTTTTTTTTGGTTACCCTAGTGTACACTATACATACCTTGCAGAGTATATTTTAAGGAATTTTCTAAATAGCACATTCATGATTTTTTTTATATAGGTTTATATTTTATCTTTTTATAATATAATAAGAAAACAAAAACAAGGTACATTGTAACACAGATTACCAATTGAAATGTAGTTACTTTGAAAGTACCTTTTAATAGAAGTATATTCTACCTTATTATTTGCGTAATTTTCAAAAAACTCATTGTGAAATGTTTTAAAATCTATATGATCTATGTGATTTCATTTTATAATCACATAATTTGAAAATTTATTTAACAATTCGCATTTCAGAATATCCCAAACAAAACAAAGGAACACATTTATAATATGCCTTGATACATTTTAATTTAAATCATAGACTATAGATAATAAATAAATAGCCCGTACAAAATTAAAATCTTATTATACTTATGGATAATGCCAGGATATAAAATTTAGTCAACTCGTTGGTCCTAATACCATCTAACAATTCGACCTAACCCATTATTTTTTATTAAAAGTAATCTGATTTCTAGCCGATTCAAATAGACCTCAAAGCAGGTAGTTACGTGTATGATGTATATTGTATTGTAGTAAAAAGAATAATATTTATAAGTTAAGGATTGCTTGTCAGGTAAAGCGATATTTCCGCCATACCTGATATAATTTTTACGGATGAAAAGAAGACAAAAAAAAAATCTTTTTTTTTGCTTATAACTTAAATGATGGAAATAAATATTATAAGCCCTTTGTATCATTTAGATCATTTTGATTATTTAGATTATTTAGCTTCAATAAAATATGAATAAAATAAGATACATATTTAACAGCTTTGCGTAAATTTTTTTTTCCTTTATATATATATATTATATATATATATATTTTTTTGTAATTATTAGGTACGTCATTATTACCTTACAACAACACTTAACACAAGTACTTAAAGTTTATGCACATTTCAATTTTACAACCTACATAAAATATGTCTCGGTGAGACGGAACATTTATAAATACTCAGTGCGGAGGAAGGATTAAATTAGGTTTCGTCAAAAGTCTGCTGCATTCGTTTTATCAAAAATAGATCTATTATAGAAACTAATAAATTATATATTATGAATTTAGGTATTAGTCTACTTACACATGACTACCAAAAATATTTGGCAAAATATCAAAATATGAATGTGTATCGGTTATATTGCTCACTGATACTACATTACCTGTCATATAGAAATAAGTATATAGTTAGTGAGCTGAGTAGTTAGGTATCCACCATATATACCTATTAGTGCAGTTGCTACTTTACTGTAAATTTTTATGAAAATATGTAGCATGTAAACAACAAATAAGCAGCAGAGAGAGCAGTAAAAGAAATTATTAATTTGTAAATTAACTTTTATATTTATATTTTATTATATTTGATTATTTGAAGCGTTCGCGCATTTGAAATAGGTAGATATTTATAATTGTATAAATGCCGAAATTGTAAGTGTAAGTGTACAACATTGCACAACATTGTAATTATTGTAATATTATGTATATTGTAAATGTCATTTACGATTATTTAATTTCTATTTTGATATCAAAAGCCTAATATCACTGTAGGGCTTTGTTAATATATCTAATCATTTGTACGCTTTAAAAAAAATGAAAACAAATATTAAATGATATGATTTATTACTTAATGATAAGGGATAGATACCATTTTTTTTTTTTTTTATATATATATTGAATTAAATCAGTTCCGGTTGTCAATTATTTAAGTAACTTTGCTCAATGTGACGTTTTATTAAATCACATCTGCGGTTGCTTTTTAATTTACTTATTGATGGTGATTTAAATGCGTGTAAAAAGATTTACGATATCGAAAATGTTTCCTGTCTACAAATTGAGTGCTATTACAAAGTCCATACTGATGATATTAGATGCCTGGCACATGTCTAGTCGGCACAAATTTTATGACTGATTAGGTCTTATAAAAATACATAAAATTATTAGCTTACATAAATTTTATGGTTGTGGCCTCGGTATTAAATTGTCCAATGATAAGTGACAATATTTTTTTGATTACTCAAAGCGAGTTGAAAGACAAAAAAAAAGAAGAAATTTGCATAAGTTTAAAATTATTAGGCTACTAAGCACATCGGATAGGCACTGTTAAGAAATAATCGCTATCTTGCATTTAAATTCTTTTAAAAAAAAATAATTTTCTATGTACGTTTCGTCGCTTGCTATACAACATATAGTACCGGCAGTCGGCACGTATATTATTATTATAGATACAATTTGTACTATTAAATGAAATATTTATAGTTCTTTTTCCGGTGAAAACAATGAGCGGATGAGGATAAACTATATATATATAGATATATATATATTAAATATATTTATTAATTAATTAACTTATTTATTTATTTATTTTTTATTTATAAGTATAGATCTATCTACTAAAACATAATGATAAATAAATTGTGCAGAGAATACAGATGTAATTTTATTAATGCAACAACAGGTATATTAAATATACCGCAATTATATTATAAAATTTTAATAAATAAGCACACAAATTTATTATTTATGTATGTTAAAGATAATAATGATAAATTACTTATATCTGGTTATAGAATTTAAGTCGCTTTCACATTGTTGTCTCGATTGTATTTGACTATTATAATTTATATAAATAAAAATTTAGTTCGAAAATATTTTCAAGTTTTGCTTTTGTTTTATATCCTTATCCGTATATAAAAAAGTAAACCTTAATTTTCATTGCAAATGTCAGTATGTCCTTCATAAAACTGACCTCATATCAATATAATCTATATTGAATATTATTCACCAAAGATTTTATAAATATTTCATTGACAATTGAAAGTTCTAAATTAAAATAAACCGTATTCTAAATATATATTTGTTATTTACTGTAAATCTACAGATCTGATAATTAATTGTAATCTATTATAAATATTAAAGTTTGATATATATCGAACGATATTAAAATCGAATAGGGTAAATATTCAATTGCTCCTTCAACAGGTAAAAATTAATTATTTCACATTTTTTTCTACATCGATTTTTTTTATTCATTTTTCATAATTTTTTTTTTTAAACTTCTAATAATAAACATATTATGTTTTTAAGAATAATTTTGTTAATATTTACTTGGGATTTGCCCTGTAAAACACATTAGAAATAAAAAAAATATTGAAAATAAATCCATGTTAAACATTGAATTCATCAAATAGAATTATGTATTTGTAATTTAGTAAAGTTTTGATTAAATTTAATTTTATCGTAGTCAGTCATACTTAATAGCAAAACAGCTAACACATTTATACACGCAGCTACCGTTTTGCTTTTTATTGCGAATTTAACGTTTAATTAATTTTTCTGTTTTATTGCTAAACATTTATTTTTTCACAATAACGAAAAATTCATAATATGTAATAATAATATATTGAAAAAGTATTCTATAAAGAAGAGTGTTTAATATCCGATTGAAATTAATTAATGAATAGCAATAATTAGTTATTATGCATGAGCATTTGGCAATGTTAGTAAAGTTATCGCTATGTGTTATAATATTAAATTTATTTTCGATATGGTATTTTAGTATCGTAGAGCGCTACAAACGAATTAACGGTCATCGTATTTACAAATTATTGTTTGTTCACATTTTTTGCTTACGAATAACATTCATATGTAAAAAATAAAAAATAAAACACGAAAAAATAATTAAATAAACTTTTGCATCATTTTGACTTTAAATTTTTATTTAAATACTTTTTGGTGATTGTAATTTTACGTTGTAGGTACTGTATTAGCATTATATTTATATGGAATGTAATTATTTGTATATTAATATATCAAATAAGAAGAATATGTTTTCTTAATTATTCGTATTGTCATCATTGATTCTATGTTGTCTTTTTTTTCACTATAAATGTATATTGATGTATTTTATCATACCCATGAAAAAATCCATGCCATTGAGAATCAAATTCGATATTGTTTTAAACATTTAGTTAGTCTGCAATATTATTTACAGACACATAGCTGAATCGAAATAACAGAGTATAAATAAGCTAAAAGGGTGGGCAAATTTCTAAATGAAACAGTAAAACAGCCTAAACATTTTAGCAATATTTTCGTGGTATTTTTTTTTGCGTAGGTGTTTAAGGCGTGACCTAGGCCATGGATACACCCAGCCACCTACGCACAGTCATAATTTCCATGGAAACGGAAAATAGAAGTGTATTCATAAAATATCTCTATGTTATAAACATGCATGGGAAAATTATTTTGAAGGTCAAGGACATCGCAGAGGGTTGGTATCTATTTTTGGTATAAATTTTATTTTAAAGCTCTTTTCGTATATTGAAAGAAAATGTAAGCAAATTTTGCTTACATAATCATAATCATTTTTTTTTTTATTGTTGATGGAAACAGTACTTAAACGATTCTCTTCTATCGGTATTGATTTGGGCTGATTGAAACTAAATTGCATATCTATCAAATTGTTCATATCAGCTTATTATATATATTTATATATTATATTTTTTAATTTAATTTTGAACAGTCATAGAAATTACATTGCTTTTGCCTTTATTATTTACCGATTGCAAAATCAACATTATAGAAATGAGTCAACTGTATTTTCTATTGTGTGATCTGTTATTCAATGAATGAATGAATGAATAAATGAATGAATCAATATAAATGAATGAATGTGTAATAATTATATGTGAATCAATTTTATTAAATTAAAGAAAATAGAAGAATGAACGGAAACGAAATATGTAAAACGAGTGTTTGCAAAATAAACGATTTTGATCGGAATTTTTTTAAATTGTAATATTTATGTTAATATGATCATTGACTGTTTGCTTGTAATGATTAAATTCAAATAAACTAAGATTATAATATTTCATGCACGTTGAATTTTAGCTTTATAAATAAAGTTGCTATGGAGAGTTCCGGTTAAAGAATTAAATAAAAGATTTCTGTTGTCTTGTGCTTATCGCAATTATCAATGCATATTTTAAACCATTTGTCACATCTTTATAATTAAAATTTTGCTCTTCGAGAATTCACTCGTGCTTCTTACCTTTTGTACTTTTATTCTTTACGTTTTTTTCTTTTTTGTAATCTATATGTTATGCATATTATAGTTCTATTATATTTTACAATTGTTATAATTAGACAATAATTTTATATTGATTAATTAAATATTCAGCCTGTAGGAGGAGGTTGAAAAGAAATAAATGAATAAATAAATAATTTATGCGTATCTGAGTACCTGGTAAATTAGATATTTAGCATTATGGGGCGTTTACAGATTTAAATAAATTGAAATGAACGACTTTTTCTTAAATTAAACGACCTTATATACATTTTAAAGAAAAAAAAACAGATTTCATGTCTGTAATTCAGTTTAATAATAGATTAATTAAACTTTGATGATTCATTCCATTTCAAAGTTTTAGAAGTAGTGCACATAAGCTTTTCTCCCATTATCATTAGGAACCACAAAGCCAAATGCGATATTTTCAATTTCATCAGTTTTCTTTAACCATATATTCTAAGATGTAAGGAATGGTAAATAAGCCTTGAAAGTGTTTTAAATAGAAGGAATAGGTAAGGCTAGCAATAAGAGAAAAATAGTATTTATTTATATGACCGACCCAGAGGCTACACAAAAGTATACTAAATTATGTATACTTTTTTTCGGGGTTTCTTTTTTTCCACCACATTTTAAATTGATAATTATCAAAATTCTAAAATTGTCCTTTTTAGAGAATCGCCTAATAAAATATTGGAGTTAATAAAAGTAGAGCAATAAAAACTGCTAAATTTTTAGACCATATATATTGTGGAAAAGCGTGTATACTGATATTTTCTATAAAATTGGATTACACAAATCAATGTATTTTTTACACAAACCATTGTTTATTGACTAAGGTTAAAGTTCACATCCTTCAAAGAATTAAAAAAAAGAACTATTAATCAATTTCGTATTTTATCAGTTCCCATATTTTCCTTCTTCTTATATTTAAAAAAAAAATAGCTTTATTAGTTCAACTAAAACTATTACTTCAAAAATTTCTCTTAGCCACAATACTATTTGTGTATTATATAATTAGAATCCATATGAGTTTAAGTAAACTGTAAAATGATTAAATTCAACATTAAACCGACAAAATGATATGTTTATACTTAAATGTTATCAAAACATCTTATCTGTTGTCGCGACCGGATGTTGTTTATAGTATATATAGAGTATTACATTTTTTTCGAGTACACTTACATTATAAATGTATGGAATAATATTATCATATAGTTCTGGTTTTCTAAGTTAAATTCATTCATTCATTCAAAAATATAACAAACAATATTTTACATACACAGAGGTTGTCTATACTTATATTTAAAAAAAAAAAAGAAAAACATTACGAAAATATTTGTAGCTTCCTTCATATTCATAATCTAAAGTGCGAGAATACTGCAAAATAGATAAATATTGAACTTTTTCAATGCAATAAAACACATTTTTAACTATAAAATATGAAATGTTTCAATAAACTTAAGTTGAAAACGATGAGTACAAATATACTTACCATATTTTAACATTCGGCTTGAAGTCACATTTATGTATTATTTACACAATAATTTTTTGAGTGCAAAACAAAAATTTATCAAAATAGACCTTTACCAAAATAAAAAAAAAAAACACAGAAATATTTTCTTTTTATCAAACCTTTTGATTTTGTATTCGTGATGTTTTATCGCATCACATCAAGCCGGCATGTCGTGGTGCTCTTTTTCTTTAGCAAATAGATACTGTATACTGTCTATCATAATATATAATAATATATATTAGGGTGACTCATTTCAAATATGAAAATATAAAAAGTTGGTATTACAAAATGACGCCTATACAAATTTTTCGTTTAAAAAAAATAAAATAAAATAAAGTAGCGAATTCATTTTTCTTTTAAAAATATCATTAATTGTCAAAATAGTTTATTTTAAAAATTACCAGTTGTTGAAAAATCAAATAAGGGTCTCACCCAGCTCACCTTACCCTCAACGAAAAATCTGTATGACCATCACCCCGAAATGCGACCAATTATTTTTATAGGTCACCCTAATATATAAATAATTTTAATATATGAGCCGGTGAGAATGATAAGTGGTGTTAGTTCATTTTACATTTAGTAACAAAACCTCGTAAGTGTACTATGAGTTAATCTCCTTCTCATCAACTTATATTTAAAAAAAAAAAATTAAATGTAGAATATTATTTAGAAAATGAAAAAATAAATAAATAAATAATAAATAAATAAAAATAAAATATTACTATTTTTAAAATATATTATGATAAAGGTCATTGCACTTAACAATACATTAACACATAGATAAAATTTAACATTGATTTCTGCCTTTAATATTTTTTGAGAGCTCAATATTAATGGTGGTAGGCAGACGTGCGCAAGGGGGGGGGAGTATTACCCCCCCCCCCCCCGAGTTTTGAGAAGTTTTTTTTTGAGATCGATTTTGCAATCGTCGATGATAATTTGG
>JAABKK020009579.1:0-15386 GCA_011634745.2 Catotricha subobsoleta
TTCGTAATTTTCATTTTTTACCACATTTTCTTAGTTATTCCAAAAGAAGCAGAGTTTTGTATTCGAGAAAATATTTTTGTTTTGGTTTGGAAAAATGTCGTTTTTAGATCGTGGAATCCAATTCATTGGTGGAAGGCCAGAATTTTTTTTTTTTAATTTTTGTTCTTTTCGAATTTTCTCAAGATTTATAAAACGAATCGAAGCCAAATCATATTTTCATGAGCACAAAATTATGCGTCTATTGGTAGGTCATTGAACAATGTTCGACCACAAAATTCAAAGAAAAGGTGGAATGAACAAAAATAAAGTAATATATAATATACCAATTTTGAAACAATTCTATTATTTAGATTTTGGATATAAATATAAAAATTCAGAAAAATCAGAAAAATCAGACAAACTAAATAATTTACATTCAATATTATTTTATTGAAACGATACCAAAGTCAAACTGAAATAAACATGAAAGCCATTTTTCAAGCATGGAAAGAGCATATTTTTATTTATCTTTCTAGGCTTTTAGTTATTTACTAAATGTAGCGGTTAAATACTATAGACTTTATTTGATTGGGCAATGGGCAATGATTCAACAAATAATAATTCACCAAAAACAATTTCATCTGAAGTTCAAATAGAACATAAAAAGTAAATAAATCACGATAAAGTAAATCTTGATTCAAAACGATTTTGATTTATTGTGAGTAAAGAGTATCATAAATAGGTCAAAGAAAAATTCAAAGAGAGTTCGAAGAAATTTGAAATAAAAATCATTTTCAAAGTTGGTAAAGGATGCCTTTCTCTAGAATTTTTCTTAAGACTCATTTTTCTAGGGAAATGCTTCAAATTCATAAAACTAATAAATTGCGATCAAAAGAAACAAATATCTTGATTCAAAATATTATAATTGCCTATTCGCCAGTAGAACCCGACATATATCTGAGAACTAAGCTGAAGAAGTACTAATAAAGATAAATCTGTCGTAAGATATCACACAAAAAAATAAAATTTCAATAAAATAAAAATAATGCTTAAAGCAAAAACAAGCAAACGCAATCACAGAAAAAAATGACCCAAAGGACCTTTGCATGTTTTTATAAAATTAAATAAATATATTCGGAATTGTTGAAATACTATAATGCGTATCCATAACCACACCACAATTTTTTTTTTATGTATATATTTCCGTATCGTAAGCAGAAATCACAAATATAACCAAAGAAAAAAATATTACAAAATAATCCTTTTTTTATTTCTTCTTCTTCTTCTTCTTCTTCCTTTTTTTTGTTTCTTGATTTGTTATTTTTTATTACATTTGGTTACTTGATACAGGAACTTATAATAAAAGTTCAAGTTTACAAGAAATTTGTTTTTATGACTATATTTGCAAATCGATACACGATAAAACCAACACACAATTATGTAACCGAAGGCCATTACATATTCATGAGGTTGTTTGTCTGGAAGTCTGAATTTTTGATATAGAAAACATTCGAAAATACAAAATTGTTCCAATAATTTTTGTTTTCTATCAGACAATTTACAACACAGCATAGAAATATAATTTAGTCTATGACCTAACATCCAACTAACATAATGTTCTAAATTTAATTACGATTTTATAATTAAACATGAAATTAGGATATGAATTCTTGTTAATGCTACGACGCTTTTAAATATAGCAATTTTGATATGAGTATATATTTGTTTGCACGGTTTTGGTTTTACTATAAGTCACAATAAACCCCCCAAAAAAAAGGCGATATTCTATATTATTTGAGGTAAATCGTAAACGTAAACCTTACAAAAAAATCACAAATCTTACAATATTTCAAATTTCCATAATTCAACCGAATTCATGTAGATGCATATCAAAAAACACAAATTAAAGTTTCTTTGTAATTTTATACAGGGCCAGCGGCTCATAATAGAAATAAAAATACATAAAGAATTTACGTGTAAGCAAAAAAATACAAAAAATTATGTTCTTAATTATGATTAAAGATAATTATTTTTTAAGTGGGCGACACATATGCACATATATAGCAAAATACATCCACTAAATATTAAATTTATGGAAATAAAAATATATTTGTTAAAATTATGGTTTGGTTTCGATCCTTTCAGTTAATCTGGAGAAAATTCGGAATGATCATAAAAATTGTCGACCTTTTGCCATGGATTTGGATCACACGAGCCAAAACCAAAAAAAAAATATCAAAACTAAAAAATTTATATTTTCACGAAGACAAAATTCTGTGTCTTTTGATATATTGACCACCAAAATTCGACCACTGAATGCTGAGAAAAAAAAAAGTCACGAAACTAATACTTTATTTTTTAACAAAATTATTTATTTTATTAATTTATTGTTTTATTTTATATGATACAAATACTTACATTAGTGTTTGTTCTTTTGGTAAGTTTTTTTTTGTGCTGGATAATTGACATTTTTGCTTTATATCAACCGATCAACACATGCTGTTTATACAAAACTTTATTAGTATTGTATAAAAATGAATAGAGTCTATCGAGATCAATATCAAGCCCAACAACTCTATTATATCTGTTATAAGTATAGTATAATAAATCTGCAACAGTTATAATTATATTTGGGACGAATATATATTTTATTGAAAATAGGTAAAGTATATTTCTTACACAGATACACAGCAATATATCTGCCAGAAATATATTTGAAATGTTTTGCTTCAATATAACATAGCTGCAACCTGCAACAGAAACATAATAATAATAAAAAATCTATTTAACGGACAATCAGAAGAGGACAATAACACGAAAAATGTAATTTGTAATTGACTAATATAAGAATTGAAATCTATTTCAATTAGATTCAGAAAAATCAAAAATACTCTAAAGAATATTATTTATACATATTTAAAAAAATAAAGAATTATGGATAACACACAATACTCAATAAAAGTGAAAAGAGATTATTCTTCATCATTGTCCTTGTCCTTCCGCCGGTCCTGATTCTAACATTATAACAATAACAATATTTGAATATAACTAAACTGAACGGTGACCTACTAACCATAACCATAAAGAAAATTAATTCAGATTATTTATGTGCAATAAATAAATAAATTAAAGGTATTGTAAGTATTTGATACACCTTCACATGATTACCTTACATAAAACTATATAAAATACAGAAAATTGTATGTTGTCGTTATATATAAATAATGTAATTGAAGACATTTGATTTTTATAACATTTTCTTTATAGCTGGTTATACTTATTATGTGGAATATTCCTTATGATAATAAAATAAAATTTTAGAAATAAAAACGCACCAAATATATTATTTTTACGTATAGTATAGTGGTTTTTTTTCTCTTTTTGTTTATTTATCTGTTTTCTAAATTTGAAAATAGCGTGCCAATTTGAAATATCACTTAAATCAAATGAAATTGTTCTAATTAAGTGTGATTTGTTTATTTCATTCATTTTCATTTACATTCGTTATTTTTCTTTTCTTTTTTTTTCTTCTTTTTTTTGAAGAGAAAAACATGTTTTCTTTAATCATCATTGAACATCATTGTCGTCACTTCTATTATTGATCAAAACTACACATAATCGCTATTCTAAATATTTGCGCGTTTTATATATTCTAACGCGTTTGTATCATTATAGCTATTATGTTAACATTGATTTATGTTCATAAAACTTGTATCATAAAACATTCAGTTATTTTGTATTGTTGTTGTTTTTTTTCTTCATATACAACATTTTCATTCTGGATAGTTTGCCTGCCACTAATCATCGCAGTTTTTTTTTTGTTTTTGGCTACAGTTCAAAAATAACAAATAATAATAATAATAATAATAATAATAATAATAATAAAAAAAAGTGAAAAACCAAATAAATAATCACATTTATTAGCGGGCAGTATATATAATATATCCAAATGAACTGTTTATATTATGAAATCCAAATGTAAATAATCAATGGTATAATGAGTATGAGATCAAATAAATGAGTAGTTAATTGAGTTATTAAAAATGTATTTTGTGATAATATTACCTTCTTTATTTCTTATTCATCTTTTGTGTATATGCCAAGAAGTTTTCAAAATCGACATTAATTATAAACTTATAACAGAAAGTTACAATAAAATAAATGAAATTGCATAACCGATCTACAAATACAAATGTTAGTTCAAGAATAAAATAAAAACTGATTTTAATATTTCAAACAAATTTCTTAGAAAATGAGACTTTTGAATCAAAAAAAAAATTCTTCATTCAGTTTATTTCATCTACGATGATGATGATGATATTTAAAAAGTTTTATTTCCTTCAACTACATGCTTCGATGGTAAATTTAATTTCAATGCAGGTGGATGGTTAAACTGCGGTGTAATAGAGTGACTGGGTTTTTTTATTGGGTACTTTTTATATGCACTCTGATGATCTTAGATCACATTATAATTATTGCTTATTGATCACAGAAAAATATGCAAAGCATCAAAAATATGATCTGTTCTGTACACAACATTGGTAATTAAACAAAATGCAGTACTTCATAACTACACATATTTTCCAATTTATCAAATTATTTTTTGTCCGAAAACTCGGTCACACTACAGCTATATATATAGTTATGTTGAAAAATGTTATATACTTTTTTATACTTTCCAATGGAAAGTAGTTTGATTTCTGGTATATTGGATGTTGATTCGTAATATTAAAATATGTGCGCCGTATTTCAACTTTAATTTTATAAAAATGATGAATCCAATCAGTATAATTTCGCTTCTGAAATATGAATTAGGTCAATTCATAATATGGATTTGCTGCAGATAAGTTCATTAATTAGATTATTATTTATTATTATGGTGCGTAGGCTCTGTAATCAACATAATTTATAATTAACAACATTATAAACATGATATGCAACCGGATTATGCTTTTTAGATATTTTGTGCAACTAATATATATTAAATATCTAAGTAGCCGCTTTAACATCATCCAAATGGAATATTTTATGAAAAATAAATCTAAATTATGTGAAGCACATTTCGTGTTACAGGTCTATTAATTCGAAAAAAAAAGAAAACCTTGATGTTTTAATTATTAGACTATTGCGAATGTTTCTAAGTAAATTATGTCGTTTGGAAAGAAAAATACAGCAAAAATCTTATCATATTTAAAATTTCATATAGTTAAGAAGGTTTTTCCTAAGCGAAGGTTATTACAAAAGTTTCAATTTGTTTATATATAAATTTAGTTCTTTTTTTAAATTTTCTAAAAAAAAAAAAAGGTAGAGAAGAACATCGATTAGGATCGCATTTCCGTGTGCTATAAAATGTTACTTTTTGATTGACGCGTAAAATGAATGCATGAATAAGTTTGTTGTTATATTGAAATTCATGAGCAAAATACACAATTGTAACATTATCAATAAGCCAGAAAATCGATGAAATAAAAAGCTTAGTTATATTTACCTTGAGAAATTCGTTTAGTATTCAGTTCATAGTTCATTGGTAAATTGAATGTTTTGAAGATTCAAATAAATCAAAACTAACATAATTCATTTGATGATTCTATTTATAACAAATGGCAAATCAATTTATTATTAGCAATGTTAGCAAAGGTACCTCAAATATAAATGATTAGCAAAAAGTTATAGACGAATTACAGCTATGAAAAACTTTCATAAAAAATGTATGCTTTATAACAAATTATGATATTAATAAATTCACCGCATATTATTGAACAAGTTACAAATATATATTATTATTAATATATATTTATAGATATAAATATAATGTGTACACTAACAGAAACATGAAAAATCATAAAGAATTAAATGCCAAAAAGTATATACTTACTTCACTTACAACTTACAAGCAAGTTGTATTTATGAACAATATGATTGACAATAGTAATAAAATAGTAATAATATTTAAGTGTGTTAGCGAATAACGAATATTATAAATGGTTTTTGTGAACACTTTTAAATAGTGGCACAATGGAACACAGATCCTGACTAAAAAATGAAAGTTTAAGTAATCGCTCTGTTGCATTTTTATAAAAAAAAAAAAAAAACTAAAACTAAAAAATACGAAAAAACTGTAAAGCTAGTCAAATTCAGCGGATAACCAATATTAGTTTTACATGTTTCTGCTGAATCAATGACTATATACGACCATTACTGAAGCCAGTACTATGAACTAAGGACTCTTTTGACGGTTATATAAACAACAAAGAAAGTTAAAATGCTTTTAATTTAAATTTTTGCAACCAGAAGTAGGTTCGAGTGACAAAAACAACTCAGGGTGATAGAAATTGGTAGTAGAAACGTTACATATAACAACAACAAAAAAACAGTTTCTGAGAAAAGATATACTTACGCGGTACAATATAAACATTTTTCACTAAAAAAAGCTTTATATTCGCTTTTTTTCTATATAGAGACTGGAACTCAGAATTAAGTGAATAAACTGGGTTATTGACCGGACGTTCCACGGAATTTTGGTTCAAGTTCTATATACCTTGTATCTTAGTAAATAATTTATTTTATTTGTTTATCAAAAATACGGCTATATATTAATTTTCAGCTTTCTAAATTTTTATACCAATTTTATACCAAGCAGCACAAATGAGCGCCTTCTCAACTTAAATACTCTCCTCACTTGTTCGATCGAAACAAGTGAAAAACCGGCACTGGAAAGATTGGTAATAAACAGACTTACCAATTAATCGTCTTGTCGTCGTCAGAATATAATGCAACAAAAAAAAATGAAAAACGATTCACATTACTTTCAGTTAGTTATTAAATACTTAATCTGTATAAATTAATATGCTGCTAAGGATGGAAAATATTCTCTATATTATATAATAATATTTCTCAACAAATACACTAAGTAAGTATACGAAATTATTTCACAAAATATGATTTCATTTACATTTAAATAATTCAAATTAAACAAGCAATAGTTTATACAGCGTCATTGGTTGATTAGTGGATTAGAGAGAATAATATTTGGTAAAAATAAAAAAAAATCAACTTAAACCAAAATCATTTGTCTTAATTCAATGGATTTTATAGTTATAAGTGTTTTTTGGATTCGTTTTCGTTTTCATTTTCATTTTCTATTTTAAAACTAAAGATAAATATCAATAATATATAATAATATATGTCAATAATATTAAATGAGCATTGTAACATTTTAACAGAAGAAAAAGTAATATTAAAACAAGATTCAACGAATAAATAATGAATATTTCACTGTTTATTATTTTCAAACAAAAAGAAATAACAATCTCTCACATTTAGCAATATAAAGTAAATGCAAACATTGCACGAATATAAAAGAAAATTAGCGTCAGCAACGAAACATACAAAAAATAAATGAAAGAATGCAAAATAATACTAGAAACAAGAAACTGAAATTGCTTTATGTAAATATTTTAAGAAAAATCATTTAAATACAACACGGTTTACTTTGCCATTTTCTATTGAATATAAAACAACAGGTGCTCCATCTATTCATTTATATTCATTTATTTCTATTTAAACATTTACTATTTATTTTGATAAATAGACATACAAATGAACATAACAAACTTAACTATATTTACTTAAAATACTTATGCGCAATTCAACCATAATAATATTAATGATAATAAAATGGTAACCCTCAGCGGTATATATATTTTGATTTCTCTATCAAATAAATACTATGAGACTTTAGTTTATTGCATATACAAATAGTAGATATTATGCAGTCTTCAAAAATAGGTGGAGTATATATATGTATAATGAAACAAAGATAACGTTAAGCATAAAGCTTTATTTATAGAAATTTAGTTTGAAACATTAATTCTAAGCATAGAAATTACGCCATTTGATCATATGTGGCGGGGAAATATCAACATAATATCGTATTAAATTAAGTAAGTAATTTATGTACGAAAATAGATATAATAAATATGTGTCGGTATTTCTATTTATTCATTTCATTTAAAGCTCTTGTTTGTGGTTAATTGGAATGAAATTTAAATGAGATAATGTATTTAGTTGAAATAGTTGGTGGATTAAGTAAATTGTAGGTGGTTTTTGTGGGTGAAAATGAGCAGTTCTTAAAGTGGTGGAAAAGAGAAGATAGTATGTATTTGAAAAAAATTATTAAAGTTTGGTTATCTGTAAGTTTTGAAAGAAAAAGTAAAACAAAATATTTTTTTTGGCAGATATATTTTTTTTTTCTTTCGTATTAACATAACTTTAAGTCGCATAAAGAACTATTTTCATATTCAAATTTATCAGTGCTCTGCAACGCGAAATTTTAGTGCGTATATTAGATTATAACAGCTAAGAAACATATCTTTTAACTATTAATCATGATTTCCAATAAATATTCGATTTGAAGTATTTTGGTACTTGAAAATCCTGTCGGAATTTAATATATGATTTACAAAACAAATTATAATAGTATTCACTGTCAAGACTACGAAGTCATATTGTATTTAAATTACTTTGATTCCGCTCCCTCTAATCATCTTTTTATTTTTTTATTTTTTTTTTATATATCTCATGTTTGAATTATTTATTATATAAATTAGAAAATTCTTTATGCTAAAATAATATTGATGAATCTTTCGTATGGATTTTTTTGTTTTGTCACTTTTCGCCAAACAAAAGATCTGTAAGAAAACTTTTATGTTTCTTTGATTAATTTATTTATTAAAAAAAAATCAAATAAAATTTTATATTGTCTAGACACTGTTTAAAACGTGACATATTTTAGATTTTTCTATCATATTATAATTTTTTAGTATATTCAATATCAATGTTATAGCAAAATATCTACTACATATATTTTCTAATATACTTAAATTTATTGATGAATTGCAGAGTGCATGTTTTTGTTTATACATTTCAAACATTTATTTTCATAGCTGAAAACAGGATAGGTAAATTTGTGCTTGTTCCGTTGTCTCTATTGCTTTTTAAAATTTTATTTTATTTTTAGGTTTTCCACAAGAATTTTTTTGTTTTGGTTATATATTGTGTTTTTCTTCTTTTAAATAGCTCTTACAGAAAGGAAATTTAATGAAGTGTTTAATGACAATATTGAATGGTAAATACAAGTTGTTTATACATACAGTATATAATTGTATTACATGGAATATAGCTTCATTCCAACAACATTTTGTAGGATTTTGCTCTTATTAGATAGTTAAGCAATAGCTATATATGGGATGTACCATATTATTGTATGTATGATTTTATAATAACCTCTCCTTTTACTTTCGTTGTTGATGATCAAATGAACAATAAAAAACGTTTATTTGGAGTTTTTGTTGTTTTGTAAGCAATTTTTATGTATAAAATATTGAATGAAATATGAAAATTAGTAAGAAAAAAAAACTAGAGAAGTTTTCTTAGACATTAAATATGTAAAGCAGAGGGTAACTAATAAAATGCAGGTCTTTGGAAAATAAAAGAGAAACCGGTGAACCACAGAGCTCGTTTTCGTATGGTTCAATAAGTGCTCGTAATTTCTCTTTAGTTATGTAGTGTCCAGTCCACATATTATTTATTTGTCACAGATTTGTTTTCGTGATAAAATTGAAATATTTGGTTCAAACTTATAAAATTTATGAAATGATTAAGATTTTTTTGTACCACTTATGTTAGTTCTGTAAAGATATAAAACCCTTCATGCATTCGTTATGAAAATAAAAAGATTTATTCACATAATTAAGAAACGTTCTTGATTAAAGATGTGACGTTGTATAAATGACCTATAATTTAATTTGCAGAAATACAACTTGACTGATGGAAATATTTTACTTAATCAACTTCTATGAATAATTATGTTAGGGGTCAGCAATACATCTTTCAATAAAAATAAAATTACGTGACTGGGAATACTCATATGTTTTACATTCAATAATTTTTATGATTATATATTCCAGCAACGCAATATTTCTAGTATATGTATTTGGTTTAACTAATATTATATGAATGAAATATTTGAATTCATATATGTATAATGCATATATGAATTCAAATAACCAATTCGTTTCAATGTAATCTACAAGCAATAATAACTACATAAATAATCAGATAGGTATCAATAATTTTGTGCCTATTGGAAACAAAAATATATGCTGGATTCAGTTGAGATGTCAACTTTGGTAATTTGAACGAAAAAATAAGTTCAATATAAATACCCAAGAGGATTGTGTCAGAGGGTTGCCACCTTTTGTAATTTTGAAAGGACCACCAAAAAATGTTTTTCTTTTTTCATGTTTAAAAGTTTTTCTGTGATATAAGTATTAAAGTTTAAAAAATAAAGTGTCAATCAGGCTGGCCGGACAATTGTAGCTGAACACTCTTGGTAATTCTGACTATGTAGATATACATAGAAATGTGATTTGGTATTAGTCAGAATTTTCTCCATTTGCCAAAAGTGTATGGCCAGCGTGATAGATACCTTATATATTAAAAAAAAAAATGGCAACCCTGTACATGATTTATTTAAAAGTGTTGAACTGATCGAAATCGTTATATGATGCGATTAATTATTGATGGAACAAAACATTCACAATTCTTTGTCTCTTAATTCAGAATAAATATTTATTTGTTATTTGTTATTTGATTGATATAGAAATTCGTCGCCATATTTTGTCAGAAAAAATAATGCAGAGTGACTGAAATAACGTTTCATGCTATAGAAACAATTCTTATAATATTTACTATAAATAATGGATTTCATATATTAAGTGTAAGAAAAAACACACGTTGTTTATTTATTGGACGATCATAAATCGATAGAGAAAATTGAGAATAGTTGTGTCAATGAATAATAATTAATTAAAGCTTTATTTAAGTAGACAATAAATGTTGATGTTACATATTTTAATCAGATTGGTTACTTATATATATGCAGTTAGCAGTTACCAGTTAGATATATCGACTATATTTAATATCTATTTACGTTGACTATAAGTGGAAGAATGTAAGATTGAGTAATAAGGTGGCTCGGTTTTGCATATTTAAATTATTTCAGTTATTTTTTTTTAGATATGAAGTTTCTAAATCATGAGAAATTTAGAGAAAAGTTAGTTGGACTCTTCCGGAAACATAACTTATGAAAACTCTGTGAATATACTCTATGAAATATGCAAAATGCATTTCTTATGATTTAGAAACTTCGTATTTAGAAAAATATAAAAAAGTGAAAAACGAACCACCTTATGAAGTAACAAACGTATCTAATAAGTAACGGCCAACCTGAAAGAGCTTGCAAATTAATAACTTAGCAAAATTCTCTAATATTGTTACAGTTAACTGAACCAGAAAAATTGGTTTTATGACTAATAATGAATTAATAAAACACAAGAATGTTGTACGTTTTAATTATCTGAAAAAAATAAGAAAACTTAGTAGTCAGTCCTTTTCAAATACTACGAAGTGGAATCCTATCAACTTTTCTTTCTAACGATAGGAATTTATCCTAAATTCACCATTTCATTGTAAAACATTAAAGCTTATAAAGTCTTATCTCAATAATGAGTAATTACTAAGAATTTTGTACCTTCATTTATTTTATTAAAAAGAAAGAAAATGTGTCAATAATATTATGTTATGTTTAACAGATTTAAATGAGGTATAGCGTATAGGTAAGAAGTGTTTATGGATTATATAAAAGCTAAAGGCGTGTAAAATTTAAATGCATTGTATTTTGATTATTAGTTATACAAAATTTCGATTATTGTCTTCCTTTTATGTTGTTCAAACTCATATTATTGCAGTAGAGCTAAAAAAAACTATATAAGAAGACGAAATTTCACAAATAAGATTTTCTATTAAATCTAAATTTGAGTTTCAGATAAGCAAATCAAATATATGAGCGGCATGATTAGATTAATTTTATTCAAAGGCACTGGAATACAATTTAATCTGCTAAATTTGTATCTTTATATTATTTTTATTTATGTCTTTTTTAAAAAACTTCATATATCCATCCATGATGCTTAAAAATATTATATTAACTGTTTTGACATTGCTAAAATGTAATTAACTAATGCTAAGAACGAAAAAAACACTGCCAAGAATTTTGAATATAAAGGAAAAATAAAGCAGAACGTGAAAAATAATAATTGGTATTTCATTTTTCATTATTTAATTAGAACGCAATTGTTTGTCTGGTGCAAATTCTCGAACATTACTGGTCACAATATTTAAAAAAGTACCTATATATTCAAAGCCTTAATCATCGATATACCAAGTTTTTTCTTGATACACTACATTGTCATCACCGAGCCAAGTCAAAAATTCCTATAATGTGGTTTCAATTATTCCATCCCAACTTGCAAAATATGCATTGAGGGAAATTCAAGACGTAGTTTTAGAGTCTCGATTTGATATTAATATCGGAGGATATAACAGAGACATTTTTAAGTCGTCAATATTTCATGTCTCTGAAATATCTGCCTAAAATGTCACGTAAAACAATATCTCTAAGATGTCTCAAAGATATTTGTAAGTAAATTTATTGTTTCGAAAATATTCCAATACGTACTTTGCTTGTTGGAATTTTAGATAATGTAGTAGTTTCATGTATACTTTGTATCAATAAACTTATATCGACTTTTACTCACTACATAAATAATTTAATATACTCTTAAAATACATACATATATGAAAACAAATATTTAAAGAAATTTTATGTTTGCGACATAAAATATTAATAGAGAATACAATTGAAATGCATGATATCAAATTCTTTGCAAAAAGAACTTAAACATGTACGAAAGAATAGAGCAAAAATCAAAATAGACATAATATTGCGTTATGAATATACAAATGTACATTATGGCAACGTCATAGTCAGATCATATTAAATTCATTTACATTTACATTGCATTCCTTTTTCTGTACATAAAAAAAAAAAATATATAAAGGAAACATTTTTTTTTTGCTCAGCAAATAAGATAAAGAAAATAATTTTGTGCAGAAAATTTTATATTTTTTTCCCACATACTTATATAGACTTAGAAAATATCTTGTACTTCGTCCCATGTGACCAATATATATGTAATTTGCATAATATGTGTCTCTGGTATATTTTACCATGACTATCGATTTAGTTGTATGACAGTATATTGCGGTTTGGTTTGCCAAGATCAGATTATTTTTTATTATATAAGGATTATAAGGTATATTTTTAATTAAACAAAGTGCAACAAGATATACATACAATGAATTTAAGTACTTGAAACTTGAAAAATATCTTTTAATTTATTAACTATTCAGTATATACACATATATCATAAATTCATGACTGTTTAAACAGTCCTTAAACTAATTTAAATTGATTAGGGTGTGTTTAATCTAATACGTTTCGATCACAAATTCTCATTGGAATATAAATTTATTTACTTCAGAAACCCTTTTAGCCAAAACGTAAACAGAAATATTGTCTTAATAATAACGGAGATTATTACAGAAAACCTTAGCAACAACAATATAATCGATTTAAATTACGTATATTTACGCACACGTGTAAAGAATATTGCAAAACTATTTATAAATAAATTATCATATAGAATGTAATGTATAATCGGAATTCCTTTCAATGAGTATAATAGAATTAAATCAGTGACAATGATCTTGAATAGGTACTTAATATAATTTGGATTAAGTCCAAAATAAAGATACATTTCATTATTTATTTATATCAATGGTCACCTAGTAGCTATCAATCTATGTTTATATTCTGACAGAATAAATATCATCGTGTAGATAAATGAATAATTATACAGTAAAACCTCTCGAAAATGAATCAAAACCCTTTTTAACTTAATCAGAATTCACTTTTCAGTCTATAAAGTGAATCTATTTTGACTGAACAATTGTTAGAGAAGGTTGACTCATGCTCTATAGACTGAATCATCAGTTTACCAAAAAAAAAATTGTTTATTGAATTAATCAATCTTCTCGCTAATTGATTTATCGGTTCACTCAGAAGTGGTGAAACTCAACTCAGTAAAGTAATTAACGAGCTCACTCAAAAGAAGAACGGTAACTAAACTAGAGATTGTTAGTCTTAGTCAAATCAACTATCAACAAATCAACTGTCTTTATCCGAATCACCGCAGCTAACTGAGAAAAGGTATATTTTATAGATAGAGTTACTTCTAAGTGTACATTCAATTCAATTACAAAATACTTTTTATGTGTGTGTAATACACAATGTGTATATAAAATTCTGAAGTAAATCTAATTAAAGCATCTCAATGTGAGTTACCCGAGACTTGCCGGTCTACCGGGTTGATGGCTTAGTGAGTTTTGCCTAATTAATGAGATTTTACTGTATTAAATCTACTATATTTATTTAGTACATGTTCAATAGTCTAATATTTGTAAATATTATTAACAAAATCAGATGCTAATTACTAATTCATAAACTAATAACGGAAGTACATGTTATTAATTATAATGCGTACATAAATTATTAATAATTATATATTCTATAATAAATAATATTTAGTTCAATATATTCTGTTAATAATGAACATTATTAAGTTTGTCTATTTGACTATCACAGATATTTTATCAATTCATATACACATATATAAATATATATTGGTTCAACAATTCAAATTACAATAATAAACATTTCATTCTATTATTATCATAATACATATCTGTATTATTTAAATTACATATACAAGTGAATTGGATATGTTTATGGTGACTAATTGTAATAATTAAAGGTTTATATAAACATTTTGACACGAATATGGACGCCATAAACATAAATAATCATATAATTAAGTGCACCTCTATCTGTATATATTTATTAACTATTGTGTTTCAATTTGTATCAAATAGCAATCATTTTCATCTAATGTTTATAATTTTATTGCAATTTAAATAATTGTAGATAAAGTATGTGCGATACTTTTAATCGTTATTACACCCGTTTTATACAAATTCATTGGCACTTTAGAAATATTTTGTTTATAATTGTTTTCAAAATGTAAATTAGTGATAAAATATTAGAGTAGCTTTTATTTACGTATGGAAAACCTACTAAATAAATAAATCAATAAAGTTTGAATAGATGAAGTTATGACCTTGGCATGTAAAGTAGGCATATCGATTATATGGATGAAAGATTAATTAAACTTTTGAAAGGATATTTATTTATGAAACTTTCGCTGCGTTAATATTTTATTCATGCAAATATAGTGAAATATGAAGTTAAATGAATAACCATTTATCATTCGTGAAAAATGATTATATCATTTTTAATTGGAAAATTTCAAATCAATATTTTCATCGAATAAAATTATATAATGAAAATAATAAAATATATACCTATATAATAAACATTTTTCTTT
>JAABKK020009590.1:0-23688 GCA_011634745.2 Catotricha subobsoleta
CTTTGGAATGTAATGGTATAAGAAAATGCCCTGGGAGCTTAACTTTTCGAAAAAAGTGTTTTTTCTGGGACAGTCTACTACATAGTGATGAAATTATATAGCTTCTTAAAATGTTTCAATATCATTTTTGTACAGACACACATCACCATCAAACTTAAGATGCCCTCCATGCTCTGCACGTAATGTTCAAACTTTTGACTCAGGAATTGAAGCACAATATAGAACATATTCGTATATCATCACTTTCTTATTACAACCACTCAAGCCGAATAAGATTATTTTGAATATCGCAGAAATTTAGACAGATGTTGCAAACAAATGTTACCTGTGACATTTATAGATCAATTTCTCAATGATATATGTCTATTATTTGGCACTAGGAGTGAATTGAATAAAACCTGAAAAATTCTTATCTTCCTGCTGTGATGAATTTAATAATCAAATATGACATTTTTATTTCTATTGTTGGATTCATCTTCTTTATAATATGAAAATATCAAAAAGCATGTAAATATATCTTATTTGTTTTGATTGTTTTCTCTACAACGTACTCGTATATATTTCAAAATTGCATATTTTGTAAACTCTGAAGCTAGCAATAAATTTAGTTTTCTATTATTGAACCCCATAATACAAGACTGGGCAGGGATTTTATTGAAAACCATAGAGACATTTAGCTTTAATACCCTAGAGTATACTACATATATGTAGCTTATACTCTATGTAATTTGTCAAGTATTATAGGATTACCTTTATGATCAGATCAATCATAATTAAAAGGAATCCAAACGCTTACTGAAATTTATGTTCAATAATTCTTCCAAATTATATAAAAAAAAAAAAAATATAAATAAAACATGGCAATATATTTTTTATTGTCAAAATTTAAATCAAGTATAAGTACTTGTAAGAGGCTTTTTTCGAATTAAATTTATTTATGGATTTATATAAAGTAAGAAAACTTCAAATAAATTTTCATAAATTGATAACTGACTTGCTGGTAATTTTTTTTGCAACAATAATAAGTCTACTTGATGACCAATTAACTATTAAGTATTCAACAACTGTATTCATTACGAATATGACCTATAGTTAGATTAAAGCAAAAAGCCGAAAGCGATTAAATGCCATTTAATAAAACTTCAAATACCTCTATACGACCCATATAATTACCAATTTAAGATATATTAGAGTTGTTAGTGGCATTTATACGCAATTAATAATAATACAAAACTATAAATATAACAAGTGATGCTACTGACTGATATATAAATGTTTCCTCATTATATTAAGAGTTACAATCATTAATGCTCTCTTTTCAGCTTCAATATTTACAATAATTCTACATATATTATATGAAATTAAATAAGAGCAATGTAGAAAAGACGAGATGATATTATCTACGACAATCGTATTATATTCGTGCTTGATTTACATCTAAAGACATTTATATATAAGTGCGAGTTTTATAGTTTATGGTTTTATCTCAGTTAATTTTATTTAATGATGCATTTCCTTATCATATTTTATGTTTATTTCATTATTCCATACTTAATGCCTATTAATTTATGAATTTGAAATATCAAGTAGATATATCTGGAAATGCGTTTTGCTTTTATTTATCTTTTATTATTTAAATATCATTTGAAATAATATTTATTTTAAAAATTTCATAAAAGTTGGTTGCTATCTGAGTTTCTTCAAAAATTTTAAGTTTGAAACTTTTTCAATATTCTTCAAAATATCAATAGTAAAATAAGCAAATAAATGAGGCTCTTTGACATCCTTAATTTTAGATGGTTTATAGACGACTAGGTACATAAAATAGGTTTTGCTTTTAAATTATCCAAACAACTATTAAATGTAAACTTTTCGAACTTTTAGAATGAGAAACTAGGTCAATACTCTTCTCAGACTATAATAAACCATTTACAAATTTGCATATATAAAAAGCCATTGAAAACTTTTAGTCAATATTATACTATATATAAGACAGATCATATCAAAAAGTAATAAGAATTATCAACATTTTCTGTCAAACGGAATTTTTTATTACTATACACATAAATTTTAGCAATCAGAATATGTGATGTCGGATTTCATGTCTATATTCCGGTATTTACCAATTGCTGCTGTTCAACGGAAAATCAATATTTTTGTTGCTATAGAAAATGCACAATATTTTCCTTCCTACACCATCAATATTTGAATATGAATACATTTAAGGTAGGTACATGATTGATGCATTAAATAAGTTTCGTATTTCTTGTTAAGCAGATTAGATTACATAATTCATCGGGAAGAAATTGAATAGGAAATTGTTTTTGGAAGTAATTTGTTGTTTGTTTTTTTTTTTTTGTTTACAAAGCAAATTTATTGAATTCTAATTACTTCATCTTAAATTTATGATAAATTTTGCACCGGTTATAAATCAAATAATTACCTAATAGGAAGAAAGAACGAAGAAATATCTAAAAACAAAAACAATAACAATCTAAATAAGCAATTTTCTAATCATTCGATAACACTCATCGCCATCATGTACCTACAATAATACGTTTCTGTATCAAGATTAAAATTTTGCTCTTTGACAAAATGGAGGAAGGCTAGCTCATTCAACCCAAACATTTTCCAACTTGTTGTATATATACGAGAGCAGAATCATTTACAGTACATCTTTTATGTATCTTATATATCGACCGGCATAAAACCTTATTTTTCATTTTTCTCTGTTCGCTTATGAAAAAGGTGGGCACTTTTACACAAAATATTTATATATTCAAAACCTACGCATGTATTTTGTTTATAAGCTTCTGTTATTTTTATAATATATTTATAACATTTTGCTATGCTGTCTTTTTTCCTACATTTTTTTTTTTTTTTGTTTTCTAGCTAAAAATAATAAGTATCTACCTAAATTCAAATAATAAATAAATAATAGGTCATTCTAGCAAGATAAATAAATACACAAAAAAAAAAAAAAACTTTTTGTGTTCATGTTTTTACAGTGATAATGATTATTATGTACACTTTGATAATATAATCTAATAATAACTAGATTAAAAATAAAAACAGAAACAAACTTACGAATTCTTGAAATATTCCGAAGAAATTAAATTACAACTGAGAATCGCAAAATTGTATATAAATAAGAAATGTTCAGTTGTTGTAATTTTGTAGAATTCCACAGTATTTGTCGGTGTTGAATGTGTCGTATGCGCTTCCTTATGTACAATATTATATTTATATCGAACACTTCGTTGTGTGGCCTGACCGGTTTTTATTGCCAATCAATATAAATGTGTGGTAAGTGTATAAACTGGGTATATAGAGCTAGTTTTATTAATTTCTTTTTGAACTGAAATGTATGCAAAACGTATTTTTGCCAAATAATAAGTAAAGTTAAAAAAAATCTTTTCAATATTAATAGTTATGCACGCAAAATATATTTAATTCAGAATTAATATGCAAAGGTATCTTCTATCATTTAAATTTAAATAAACGAAACTAAATTGTCCTTGAACAAATTGTTTATAATATTATCGCGACACTTTTCTTATCGATACACAAAATAAACAATTGAAAATAATGAATACTTTCGGAAATTTTTTATAGAAAATATTTTCGACAACATGATCTTTGCACTTTTTTTTATACACTAAACACACATTTTAGTTTTGACTTGCGTATATTTTTGTTACATTATTTGGTTTTTACTTGGTTTTTTTATCATTTCTCTTTCCAAACAGAATATAGAGCAAACTAACCTTCTGATATTAACCAAAAAACCATAAGAACTGAGGAACCGAGGAATGTTAAAGTAAAACTAAAATTGAATATTCTGACTGATACTGTTTCTACTCAGTTTATTATGGAGAAAAGGAAGTAAAAAGGGCAGAGTACAAATATATAAAATGTGCTATGCGGAGCACTTTTATTTTTTATTCTTTTTGTATTTGTTTACTGTTTAGATTTGTTGGTAGTGGTTTTGGCAATGTAATATGAACGAAATGTATTGTATGGAATGAATAGAACTATGCGCGCGTATTTTTAATACCGATTGCTCAGCGATTTTGATTCGGTATGGAGTCGCTATAGCGGTCCCCACCATTTTAATCATTCGCTCGTTGGGGAATAGCTGAGCGACTGACATTTGCTAGATAATTATTTCCATGTGGCTTGTTCTCTCTTCCCATAGTGTTATATTAATCTCCGCTTTATTAATACAACAGTTAACGCATGTTAGTAATTTATAGGAATTGTGTACGCTGTTATATATTATTCAAACATTACACAACTAGAATGATAAAATATATATTTATATATCTATATATATTTGAATTAGTTGATAAACATGAGCGGATTAAGGTTTATGTGAAAGGAGGTTCACAATAAAAATATATTTTATGTAACTTAAATGGGATTTCAAAATAGAGAAATGTTCATAAACTTATTTTGTAGATATAAATGGAATGAGTGTCATATAATGAAAGTATTATAAGTACAATATAACTTGGAACGAAAAGTTTGTGCGTTAAATGAAATTTAATTATGATATTAGTTACAAAATATTTTTTTCTATTATGTTTTATTCAAAATCTAAATCTAATATCCAATTGAATTAAATTGAGTCAAAATTACCTATTTAATATAGATTCACAACATAGTTACACAATGATCTATCTAATTTTTATAGATTATTTTAATCTAACGATAAATGACACCAACATTTAAAATGACCCAAATCGAATTCATGATAAATTTGCAGAATTTTCTATTTACACAATATATGTGATGTATCACTTTTGTTTAGATCGGCATATTAATACAGAATAAAATGACATTTAGTTCATTTCACTGTAATTTAGCTAAGTAATTTTATACCGAAAATATAAAATTCATTGTGAAGAACCAGAAGTAGATCCCTGAATAAACATCAGTGAACCATAAGGATTGGGAAGAGCTCTGCTAATTAAACTTAGACTGTATTTACATTTTTGAATTTTAAAATAAATTATATAGTACGAATAAAGGCACCAGAGAATATTAAATAGAATAAATTTCAAAGGAAAATGTAAAGGAATATTTCGAATTGTAGTGAATCGGATTCTATATGCAGCCAACTCATTTCTTATGTTATCGCTAAATTAAACAATATATCGCAATTACGAATACTCTAAAGAGTTGTAAATAACATTTGATGATTGCAGATACACTTTCTTGATACTGAATAATATATTAATTACAAATTTTGTGTTTAAAGCTACACGTTAAAAATAATTCAGAAATTTGAAACAAAAACTCGTTATAACATATTTTCTACACTTTATATTCGTTGTACGATATTTGAAAATGAAAATAATATAAATATTTAATTCTACGAATAATGCGGAAAAGTTTAAATAAAAAATATAACGATATATAGAATGTATGTAGAAAATTTCTCCATGTTTCACAAAAATATTTTCTTACTCCCAATGAGAAATGATCACATACAGATTGAAGGAGTTGCGCACAAAAAACAAAACCAGTCAGACAATATAATTTGTTTCGTCAACTTCATACAAATTATTTCAGCTGTATCACCCCAGCTTCCTAATAATCTCTATACCTATAATAGCATCAGAAACGTATAGCATAGCATTTCTGCAAATATATAAAAGCTGGATAATCGCGAAGAAAGTTTCAGTTCGTATTTCGCGGCCTTGGGTGTTGAAAGCGTCCTCTCTATTTGTTAAATTTATCATAAAAATAATATATATATATTCTAACATTTCTTTTTGTTACTTACACAATATTATAACCATAAAAAAAGTTAAATATTTGTTTAATATTAATGTCAAATAAATTTGTGTTCTTTTGCTTGATATAATAAATAAATATTTGTAATAGTAATAGAATATTATTGTAAAGTTTGAATAAATATAAATAACAAAGTTTCTTTTTCGTGTAAGTTTTAGCATTAAAAATAATAAAAAAAAAAATAGAAGAGGAAATTTGATTCTGAATCAGTTCCATTGTAATTTTTGTACACACACACACCATTCACATATTTAGTTAAATGCTTAGCAAAGTATCCATGAAAACTAAATTAATATCATGTTTGAATAAGTAAATATATAGTGATTGTGTGATTGTGAATATTTGCTTGTAATATTATTCATATTGAATAATCGATAATCCAATAAGTAAATCATAATAAAACGAAAGAAAAGCAAAAAAAAAAAAAAAGTTTCTCTTTCAGATTTCAATATTCTACAAAATTGGTATATAAAAATCTTATTTAATTTTCAATATAAGTCTTAACATGTTTTCTATATATTTTCTTATTATTTTTTTATATATTTTTTTTTTTTGGACGTGAACGAGAAAATCGCGTTTATTGTATAGATATCGTATAATATGATTTCTATACGAGATATTTTATTTGTAGAATAATATATTGAATGAAAATAATATAATATATTTTCTATATTATTACATATCACATATTATAACTGATGTTACGAGATATAATATTTGAATCATATGTATTCATTGTATAGGTTTTGATATCTACCTCTATATCATAGATATTTATTTGTTTGCTGCAATATGCTTCACCTATATTGAGAATATACCTATATTGGTATTAATATTTTGCAGAGGGTGTATTGGTAAAATATTTATTTATTTATTTATTTATATTTCATTTTATTTTATTTTATTTATTTTAAAAATGATCCTGTAGCTTTTCAATATAAAAATTGTGTCTGTTATACATATACATTATACAATACATGTACCGCACTGCCTAGAACTTAAATTAGTTTTATGCCAATCAAATATTTTTATGTAATATTATTATATTTCATAAAAAAGAAAATTGATATTTGAAAAGATTTTTGAACCAGTTTGATTTTGTTTTTTTTTTCTTTTTCATCAAAAAAAAAACTTTTTTCTTTAATCAGCATTTATCGCGGTTATTTTATATACAATTTATTTATTTTGAAAATAAAAATAGCCTCTTTCAATGTAAGCGTATTTCAAATTATTTTTACTTAAATCCAGTAAAATTGACATCTTTCATCATTGGATTAAATTTTCTTTTGGTTTGATTTTATGAAGTGAAGATTTTAAGGGTAGATAAATGTTTGAGTATTTCAAAATTTTAATAATTTACATATTCTATTTTTTTTTTTTCGTTTTGTTTATAGGAAAAGTTAATAGAAGGAAAATTCGTTGAATTCAATTATCATCAACATTTTTTTTTTTTTTTTGGTTGAAATAATCTATTTTGATGAAAGTCAATCAAATAATGATTTTTATAGCTTTTAAGTAAATTGAAAGTTTGATTTTGAAAAAGGTCGATGTGATTAGTGATATTCCAATGGAAAATAAAGTATATTTATTGCCTACAATATAGCATGTACAATTACTTCAGCTTTCTTGAAAATTAATATCCATTTCTGAAATACATAAAGAATGCGCTCTTCTATTCATGCAAGGCTGAATTCGAAAAAAAAAAAATTTGTTAGAAACTCTATATGATACGGAGCGTGTTTAGAGTAAAATTGTGATAAAGGTAAATACCCTAGGGGACGAATTTTTTATTTTTATTTGATTTGCGGTATCGAACTGATATGGGAAATGTGACACTACGAACACTTAAAAAAAATAATAAAAAAAAAATAGAAGAAAGGTAGGATGTAATTGATTACCACCATGCAGTCTCACTTTGTTAGATTTGTTAAGTAAATAGAAATAATAATATATTGTAATTGAAAAACCAATTTTTGTAAATTTGCCTATATTTTTAAATGCGATTGAATAAAAAAGAAAATTAAATTGAATTTGGGTAAAATACAAATTTATGAATTTCATTGTAAATCTCTGTTAAATAAATCTATTAGATAAACAAAAAGAGTCAAAAGCTAGTAATGATTTGATTATTAAAATTCAAAATATATAAATTGAAAATTAGATATTCTAATTAATTATTACGTAAATAAAATAAAATTCATAATTTTAAACACGAATAATTTAAAAATCTAGGGTTTTGTAATGTAAAGCTTAGATACATTCATTTTTAGTAGGTATTTACAAACAAGACCCTTTTTTTATAATAATAAATGAAAAGAAAAAGTTCAAGTCATTAAATTGAAAGAAAAATCGCCTCAAAACCTTAGGTTTTAAATCGCTCGTGTGTAAAATTACAGACTGGAGTTTTGAATGTTGTTATAGCTGGACCAAGGATTAAAAGTTCTTCGAATACTTATATGTATATATATATTTATATATTTTTCTACCTTTTCTATATCCCATTACCCAGTTTTTATCAACGTAATATTATATACTTATGAAAATTAATTGAAGTAGTTTATTTTCATTAATATGTCGAAGGATATTTCAGTTGACCTTATGTTGGTCAAATATCCAACCAATTAACAACAAAAATAAACTAAATCCGAATAAGAAAAATATTTCCATGAGGTACATATGAAAGCAAGCATGAAAATTTAAAAGGACCCAGAATTGTTTGTTCAAATAATTACCCAATTAATTATATTCCTTATAAGAAATCATTTTAAATATAAACAAATATACACAAATTAAATATTGATTTAAAACCTGGACAAATTTTGCTTTTTAAAATTTTACCGTTATCTAAATATTTGCTCCAGTAAATAAATACTTGACAAAAAAAAAAAAAAAGAAGCTGAAACTTTTAATTCAAAGTATTTTATCAGAATATTATGCTTCATTGCTTCCATTATGACTTCATATTTCGTTGTAATTTTCTAAAATGTTCTTGTTATCTCCAATAAAAAATTCAACGGAAATTACATTTATTTATAAATTGAACACGATAAACGTGACTTAATTATTAGTTAAATTTTATTTTGAAAAAAAAAGATGAAAAATATTATCAATCAATCAATCATTTACTTACTGGTGTCATTATGATTACACATTACCAGAATTTCGAATGCAAAATGAATAAAAATATCATTATTTAATATTTGGAAAGTCGTAAATTCTATCATTAGTATACTAAGACCGCTAACTAGATAGCTAAGTAGATGCGCACGAATTGTCAGTTAACAAGTCATTTATGATTACTGTGGGAGAATTGATACATCAAATAAATAAAAAAAAAGAACTAAGTATAATTTGGAAGTAAAACTGAAATATTTTATATATGCTGTAGGTAAAACTTGATAGCGTATCATTAGTTTTTTATTGGTGATTCAGAAATATAAAAATATCTAAATTGAAAATATGAAAAATCTATACAAAATTTAGTTCGTGATGTGCCTATTCCAGGCGCGGACTGGCCCAGGGGGATAGGGGGACAACTCTCCCGAGGCCCCAAGTATATTCAAATTTTTTATTTTTTTTTAACAATTTTTTTACAATATTTCAATTTATCCACTTATCCGAGGCCCCACGCATATTCATAATTTTTATAAATTCACCGTTAGGCGGAGAATCAAAATGTCTTCTAAATTACCCCCCCCCCCTCCAGATTTGACAAGAATTTTTTTTTGGAATCAATTTTCTGGTGGGACCTTTGTTTTTTTTTAGTTTTCAACTTTGATTTGGAAAAAATAGTATCTCATTTTTTACTTTTCTAATACGATTTGCACGATTTGCATACAGCGCGGTATTTGTAGACCGAAGACCGTTTTTTTCGAGTTTGAGGCAGAGTTTTGCAAGGTGGTGGAAGATTGAAGACCTTTTTTTTTAGGTCTCTAATACGATTTGCATACAGCGCGGCAGGGGATAAAAAAAACCGTGCAGTTGGGCTCAAAATCAGCAGTCAGCTTGAAAAAAATAGTCAGGAATCTCAGTTTCAGCAGGGAAGATTTTTACACTCAGCTATCATGCGTATCTTCAGGTTATTGGAGCCGAGCTTTGATTTAGAGAAAATAGTTTTTTTACGTTTTCAAAACACGATTTGCATACAGCGCGGTTTTTCCGCGGTATTTGAAAAAGACCTTTTTTTTTTTTTTTAGGTCTCACTTGCATTTTTTTTAAATTTTAATTTGAGGCCCCACTGACCCTTGGCCCTTAGAGCCCCAGTCCGCCACTGGCCTATTCACTACGCCACTGGCCTATTCACTATATTTAACAAAAAAAAAGTGAAATTCCACAATTACAAATTATAAAAGACGCTCTATAGAGGAGGGAGAGCTTATTCCAAAATTTATATTTACAATTGACTTATATACAAAATACTGATAACAGGGGGAAAATTAAAAAAAATCGAAGAACTATAAATGTCTATTATCAACGAACCGCAAATTAGAAAAAACAAAAAAAAAACTGTACAATACATAGATGAAAATGTACGAAATTCAAAGCTAGCTCTAATACAAAACTTTCAAGAAATGAAATAAATATTATATTTGTCAATGCTTAAGTTGTATTTAAATGTTTTTGTAAAAAAAGTCACATTTTTCATTCAAATTTCATGAAAAACTTGCAATGCGTGCTTCCAGTCAAATACTGATTACACTGAATATCAAAACTCAAATGCTCTGTTATTTAGAATAAAATACTTCCCCTGGCATTTTTGTTCTTTTTTTCCTTTTGTTTTTTTTTCTATGAATATTCCATACATTTTTTTTATTTGATCGATTAAAAGTTGCTTGTATAGAAAGTTAACGATGGTATAGCATGTGTTAACATGTGTTAAGCCGTGTTTTTATATTCTTATTTAAAATATTAGATGTGGCTTTTCCTTGTTCCATATTTTAGTATTGTACATTACATAAAATAAAAACCACTGATTCTATACAACCGTAACACATAACGATACAATATTAACAAGAATAACAAAACCAACAATAGGAATATCTCTGACCATAAATAAGAAGAATTTGTGAATTTCACACATAATACTTACATATTTTATAATATGAAACTAAACTAGAAATAGTTTTCTTCTCATATTTTTTTTTTCCTTGGTATGAAGAAATTGTATGGAACATAATATGTATAATGCAATGGAATGAAGGTACTGTTACTGTGTAACGAATATATTATTTATATATTATTGCGATTTTGAAAGCTTTTTTTGCACATAACTAGATATATATGTACCTATTATAGGATGAATAAACGAAAGGTTGTCGACGACTATCTATGACTATATTACAGCATTATATTGTGTAGGTAATAGTTATACATATTTTATCAGGGTTGACGTGTATAATACCCCTCATTCAGGGTAGTTTTCTATTTTCTTTTTTCTTTTTTTTTGTGATAAAATAAACAGATACAATGCGAAAGCATAGATGTATTTTATCGGTCCTTAAGTGTATAAATTATTTATTTCAATTATTTTGTTTGTCAAATATTAACCTTATTTAAAGGTAAAAATCTATGACAAATCAAAGTAAAAAAAATTGTACTGAATTTTGATTTCTAATAGATCATCAATTTCATTAGTATTTAAACAAACGAATTATATTACGCAAATAAACAGTGATTATATTTTGTTCATTTATAATTATTTGAAAATCAATACCTAATTTAGTAATATTGAGCACGATGCCATCAAGACTTATACAAAGTTTAGATAATTTCGATACATGTAGTCAGTTTTCTGATTCTGCTACTTTGCATACATTAACGCGAGTTGGAGCACTGCAGCGACAAGTTTATTGCAGTCGATCAGAATCCAATTTTCATAATTTGGATACAATTAGTTATGGAAATAGTTCAACATGTTGCTGTGATGCAGAAATTAAGGTGAGTTTTGTTAAGGAAAATGTGTTCCTATAAAAAATGATTTGTTATGGGTTTTCTTAAATTTGTTGCATATATAATCACAAAATGATCATATTTCGTTACTATCATGCTAATTTATTCGGTTTTTGTTATGCGACAAATTATATTGTATTAATATCCTAAAGTCATATCCAATATACCATTATCTCAATTACCACATGCTATATTATGTCGATGACTATAAATTCTATGAAATGAAGAACATAACTGAATAGAAAATATCCATAGTTGAACATGAATAAAAGCAATGTACCATAAACTTGCTGTTGGTTTTATGATATTTGTTTATTAGTTTAAACCAACCTAAGTCACGTACACGCTTTTAAAATAAAGCAATTATTTTTGTCAGCATTTTTCGTCCTTGGCAAAAAGGAAATTTCCGCGCGATTATTTTTTATTTGTAATATTTATCAACGGTATTTTAAAATTCAAAGTGTTAAAGTGGTTACGGTGCGAAAATAGAGAAAATTTTCAAGTCACCTAAAACAATTTAAAATAAATAACAGAAAAAATACATTTTCCGTTTGTTTAATTATAATCTTTTATTTCCTCTTGAACATAAGATGGATTTAAATTTAACAAAATCAATGTACCAGTGCAACCCTCGATGCAACCTAGAAAAGAAAAATAAATTACATTCATCATATTCATCTGAGCACAATGCAATTTTTTTGGATCGATTAGAACGAGATAGACAACGAAAAAATTATATGAATCAAATGGTAATTTAACATCTAATAAAATCAACATAATAAGCATTCAAATAGATTTTTTTTTTTCAATAAATTGACATCGGTATTAAATCGGTTAATTTAACATTATCCTCTATTCATATTCAACAGACAAATTATCGGGCTGAACAAAATCCATTTTATACAGTTGACTCTTATGAATATTCAACAATTTATCCAAAGCCAAAAAAGATGATAACAAGGGTAAGTAAAAAGGCCACTGAACTTCTATAGAATGTTTAAAAGTTGAATCAAAATAATTATGTCTGTATTTTAGCATTGGTATTATATGTTAGAATATTCTTTAATTACTAGTTGGTTGCTACTTACTCTGCTATTTACTCTCATTATCAAAGTTCAAATGCTTCTATTTCTTTTTAATTCAAAATAGCTTTTCATGAGAGAAACCATTTACTCTTTACCAACTCACTTATTTTATATTGAATAGAATTTTATATTATAAAAAATAAAACAAAAATAAAAAAATATGAAAAAAAAAAAAAAAAAAGAATTAAAGAACGAAAGAAATAATCATATATTCAACTCAACTCATAGTTCATTAAAAGCTGAATAATAACTAGCATCATAATTATTAATATAGCCGAGATAGATAATACGCATACAGAAAATGATAATCTATATAACTACATGAATATGAATAGCAAACAAATGCTTTAAGGTAGGATTATTACTTTTCAAAATGTTGTTTTATCCATTAAAAATTCTCATAGAAAGCGCAGAATATAGTGATTTATTTTGTAAAGCTGTGTGCATCACATCTATTATTATAAACTATAACGTATACCTAACATTTTGTATTTTTCCGTTTTAAATTAGTTAGGGGACTGGTCGAGCAAAACATATATAATTTTTTTATGTTTAAACTATATACGTATAGTTAGTAGGTATAGTTACACATACCATTATTGTGATTTAACTTTTTCATAATGCCCACGTATAAACCATTGGCGATATGAATATGAGGCTAAGCGTATAAGCGCTATGTTAAAGATAATATTTTTTTTTAATGTACGTATACAGTACCCACAATATATCGTTCATGCACAGGCATTAGCTATTATTTTTTTAGGATTATTCAATTATATTTTAAATTAATAATATGAAATATTAAGTAAAATTATAACAGCGCAGAGCGAGTGTAGTGTGTATAATTAAAAGCATAAGCTATTTATTTATAGAAATAGTAAAGAATGAACAAATAAAAAGAGAGAAAAAGAAAAAGGAAAATAATAAAAAAAAAATATTTAATTTTTCGTTGAAGTTTTTCTATTATTTAAGTTGATTAAATAAATGCACGTAGCCTATTTTGCCTATAGCTAATATGAACAGTTTATGAATAAAACCGAGAAAATTTATAATTAAATTATTGATCTTTTGTATTTGTTTGCTTTGCAGTTTTGTTTGTTTGTTTGCTTGCTGTTTTTTTTTTACCTATATTTTCAATAAATAAGTACCCAATTCCCTTAAATATATTTTATGCAAAGCTCATAAATTTGTATTTTCAGTGCAACATGTTCAGTTCATTATATGTTGTAATGCAGTTTTATTTCATATCTAACTTAATATTGTTAGAGAGTAGGTACATACTTATATTGAATTTGAAATAGAAACTTTGGTGAATGATAGAGAGTACTTATATTAGTTTTAACCGCAATAATTATTTAATATATATTATGATGAATATGATAACATTTAAGTTGTATGGTTAAAAGTTTTTGATCACTAATGCTGTAACAAATTGGCAGTGAATGAAAATTAAATGAATCTGAGAATAATTATTATGAAATTACTTACGGTGATGAAACAAATACATACTTAGTTGCCGCAACAATTTTTTTTTTTTATCTGAGTAGAATTATGAAAAATATGACTTAATTAACATTAATTGGGTTTCTTACATGAAAATATATATTTTATTAAATAGGCTGATTCTAATATTGACATCGATTCAATTCCTCTACCAACATCCGCATTAAATCGTAAAGCATCATCATTTACTACCCATCACTCATACTTATCAAAAAAACAACGACGCACAACAAATGTAAGCAGGAATATACAAAGCAATCACCATTCTATGAAAAATCCAAAATCAACTCATTCCAAATTTAAACTAGTAGACATATTAAATAGTCAGAAAAATAAAATTACATCAATCGATATGCAACAATTTAATAATCCAACGTTAAATCATTTAAATTCAACCATCAAGAAAATCTATAGAAATAGTAGCAGCTTCAATACTAACAAAACCATGAATGATAATGATAATCATAATCCTTATTCGTATGATAAGAAAAAGCAAAAAATGAATGATACGTATTTATATTATCCCCACGAACGAAATCAACTAAATGTACATCATTTAATGCCAAAAACAGTGCCTGATAATTGCAACACTGTTGGACCAAGCAACAATAAAAGTAAACAATGTGAAATTAAAACTCTTCATGCCAGCACTTGTAATTTAGCATCATCTAGATCATCAGATCAAACTAATAATGATGAATTTTATTGTAATTTATCTACTAATTTAAAATATTGTTCATTGAGATCATCTTATAAGCCGAATAAACGACATAATAATGGACAATTAAAATCAACATATTATCATTTTCAAAATATTGACGGAGATTTTAGTGAAATTGAAAATGCTAATCCATTTGACTCGAATTTACTGCCAATTCAACAGGCCGACGCACATAAATTACCGTGGAAGCATCGTCAATGTCCAAGTATTGTGTCATCTGGTTCGGGTGCAAGCATTACAAGTACTATAACTTTAAATTTATATTTTAAAATATTCATGATAATTGTGATTTATATTTTATTTGTTTGCACAGAATGGGATCCATCAAAACATTGGTTAGCCATTACCTCAATACTTTTAATAGCTGGGGCAGCTAGCGTAGCTGTTCCGTTAGCATTACGTGTCACCAGTGGTTAGTAATAAAAGAAAATAGTTGAAATTTATATTTTATAGTTTTCTATTCTATATATTTTTATTTTATTGCTCAGGAGCACCTTTTGAAGAACGATTGCATGCAGCTTTTACTTTATTAGATAATGTTCCACTAGTTGACGGTCATAACGATTTACCATATAATATTCGAAAGTTTGTGCACAATCAGCTAGGAGACTTTGAGTATGTTTTATATTAAATTAAAATCGATTTAGTGGTTTTTGTTTTCAATTTTATGAAATACTTATTTTACGATTATCAGTTTTGATAGAAATCTTAAAAATGTACCGCCATGGTCAAATAGTAACTGGAGTCATACTGATTTATTTCGACTAAAAGAAGGTCATGTTTCAGCTCAGGTATAACCAAAGTATAGATATATATGGGAGATAATATTTCATTAATAATTATTTATGTGATGATAGTTTTGGGCAGCTTATGTTCCATGCGAAGCTCAACATAAAGACGCTGTTCAAATTACATTAGAACAAATTGATGTTATAATAAGATTAACGGAAAAATATACAACAAAATTAATTACTTGTACATCGGCTTCAGGTAGAATATCGTATTTAATTAATAAAGCGTTAAATGAATATAAATATTACCTTTTCGTTCGAATCCTTAGATATCGTTGAGGCACATAAAAATCAAAAAATTTGTTCATTGATTGGTGTTGAAGGTGGTCATTCTATTAGTGGATCATTAGCTGTACTTCGAACATATTACTTATTGGGTGTACGGTATTTGACATTAACATCAACGTGCCATACTCCATGGGCTGACTCTAGTTATGCAGATGCACCAAAGTTTGATATAAAACATGGCGGATTAACTGAATTCGGAAAAGTGAATATATTTATTTTTTAATAAGACCAAATTATTACATATTAATTAATCTAATTTCTTGTAATTTTCAGAAAGTTATTAAAGAAATGAATCGATTAGGTATGGTTGTTGACTTATCACATGTTTCTATTGGAACTATGCGTGACGCTTTAGCTATATCTGAAGCTCCTGTGATATTTTCTCATTCATCAGCATATGAATTATGTAATTCTAGTCGTAATGTACAAGACAGTATATTAAAAGCAATTGTTAAAAATCGCGGAATCGTTATGGTTAATTTTTATTCAATATTTTTAAGCTGTAATGAAAATGCAAGTGTTTATCATGCAGTTGGTATGTATAATTATATATTTGTATTTATATATTATAATTTTCACATAACATTATTTCATAAAATATTTTCCATTTCAGCTCATTTAAATCACATTAAAAGAGTAGCTGGTATTGATCATGTTGGTATTGGTGCAGGATACGATGGCATTAATCAGTAAATATTATCGATAAAATATATGGTTTACATAAATCTAAATTTATATTAATTTTCCTTTCAGTACACCAAGAGGCCTGGAAGATGTATCAAAGTATCCTGCGCTATTTGCCGAGTTGTTAGGTGTTGGTTGGACTGTAGAAGAATTAACGAAATTGGCGGGTGCAAATTTTCTTCGAGTCCTGAACGAAGTTGAAGCCATTCGTGATAAAATGAAAAAAGCTAGTGTTCAACCTTTCGAAGATATTTTAACTAGCCGTATCGATGATCCATATAATTGCAGTACAAGTTAAATTATATTCCTACTTGTTATTCATATATTCTAAATCGATAGAAAAAAAGTTATTAAAATAATTAAAAAAAAAAAAAAATGCCTTATGATCTTGCACAAAATATTATTAATAATAATTATTAATAATTTTAATAATATCTAAAATCCATTTTAAAAAAAAAAGACAAAAAATGTTTCATATTAAAATGTATTTTATGCCATAAATATATTACAAATATTTAATAGCTTTTTGGAAATAAAAAATAATTTACTTTTTTTATTTCCGAAATAAATAATAAAAATGTTTCTTAAAGAAATAATAATAATTAATTAGAAGAATAAAAAAAAGAAAATTAGTATTCAAATTATTGCCATAAAATGATAATATATTACATATATTCGCATATTATATACACAATTACATAACAAAACGAAAAAATAAAAAAAAAAAAAACACGCACACACTAAGTACTACATAATAATATGTAGCATAAAAGAGTAAATCTTATAAATCGCTTCCCTTTTCTTACATCTTTCTTCATTCTTCATACACATTAAAGCATTACATGATATAATGTTATCAAGACAATATTCATTTTATTAGTAGGTAATTTTTGAAAAGGGATGATGAACATGAAATATCCGAATAATAATAAACAGGTGCTAATAATGTTTTAAATATGTTTACTTTTAATCTATATATTTTATTATTATAAATATTATATTAAATACAAAACAAATTCCATTTAAATTTATATAATTGTTATTGTTCACATTTCACACCGCCAGTATATTAATGTTCCAGTTATCATAAATTTCTGTGCTGACATAATTATTAATTAGTGTGTTTTTTGTTTTATTATATTATTTGCGTTGTAGAAAATGTCATCCGAATATTTTAGTAATATTTAACCTTTTCTTTTCTATGAATATAATCAAAATTTAATTTTTCACTTTATTTTTTTTTTTTTCTAATTTACAAATTAAATTCAATAACTCGGTAAGTTATATTTTGTAATTAGTGTCGTTGTTCCTGCAATTATATATTCTTTTTTTTCTTCTTCTCTGTTTTTCCGTCAGTATACGAAATAATTAATGACGAGTAGGAAATTTATGTAATGAATTGGACATGTTTAATTGTCAACACCTGCTTACAAATTATATAGAAAAGATTAGTTAATGGTCCCGTAGAATTCTATTAGTTATATATATAATAAATATCATTTGCATGTTGTTCTAACGAATTAAAAGCAATAATTGTTGATGCGAACCCAAACGCGACTGTTGGATAAATGACCTCTAAAATTTAGCATAATTGTTTAAATAGATTATATTAAAAATTAAAAAAAAGAAAAAAAAAATTATACATTTAGTCAATAGTATTTTCATGGGATATTTTTATAATGGCACCTTATCAGAGGAATAAAATTAGATAGATTTTGGTAAATATTAAGAGTTTTTCTTTTTATTTCTGACATCTATTTCGAAACTGGAATATACTTACGATAGATCATTTAAATAATTAAATATTTTCGGAAATAGTATATATGCGTTCAGTAATTTTTTAATTCCGTAAATAATTAAATCAAAGTTTTAATATACGCGTAACAGATTATTAAGTTTTTGGCTAAAAATGAGATAAACCCATTTAAGTACATTGTTTTTACTATTAAATTTTACTGAGTATAGTACTTAGTATTGAAATTACCTTTAACTTAAAACAACATATTGTTGTTCTTATTTATATATTTATTGACCTTCATACTAAAAAAAAAATAATAAAAAAAAAACTAAAAATAGAAATACAATAATTCTAGTGAATAATGTAGCAAAATTTATTACAAAAAATAAATAAATATATAATTAGCTTTAAATAATGATTAGACATTTTTTTGTTTGTTTTGTTTTCACTTAATGTGCATTCTTCAAATCGATTTACTTACTAGGGATTATTCTTCGAAATATCTGCCAAATAAAAACGATATGAAATTTGTATAAAGAAAAGTGACGAAAATATAGAGTTGGTACTTGATACAAGTGCTTATAAATTTAATATAAATGTTATTACATCATAAGTAGGTTTTAATAGGAGAATATCTACAATTAATTAACTTCCCGTCTTAGACATGTGTAAACTAAATGAACAATTCATAGGAAATTATATGAGATACAGTTAAATTATATATAAAATGCTTGAATGAAATTTAGAGAGTTTATTTTAGCTAAAAATGAAAATAAAAATAAAATAAATAAATATAAACTGGTAGAAATTAATTTTAAAAACTAAAAATTTAAATGTTGAAAATAGAAGACTGTTGTTAGGACTAGATTAATTAAGTACCTAAAATTTATAATAAATATCCGCAGGTATTTTTTTTTTAAATACTGTACCAAAAAAAAAAAAAATACAAAAAAAGAATGCAGAAGCAACCAGGCAAAAAAGAAACCTCTTTAAATGGTTTCGTTAGCATATTTTTAATGGATTTTTCAAGTCCACACTGATGATAGTAAATTTAATATATTCAAAGCAATAAATGAGTAGAAAAATAAAATATTAAGTATATATATACAAAAATAATTATCTCTTAAAAACAGGTCAAACACAGTCAACCACATATATGATGGATGAAACTTAATTAAACAAAAAAAAAAAAAAAAAAAAAAACAAATTAAAATACTATTTATAAATATTCTTTGGTCATCTAATCTGTGGTTGGCTTCTAGTGGATTGATATTTTACATAAACCACTAGTTTCATATGGCTGAAAAAGCAACGGAGAATATGACACATTTGACAGAGATATTTTATAATTAATCGCTAGAAAATGATTTAAAAATAATTAAAAATAGGAAATGCCTTTAGCTGCAATATACACAAATTTATTCATTATTTCATTAAACTTTTATTCAATATTTTTCTTTTTTGTCTGGTTATACTTATACATAATATAATAACTTTATTTACATCATAACAATATGAATTTAAAACGGTTTTAATAAAAACATTATTCATGAAAATATATATTGCATATTTTCGCATACCAACATCAATGTATCCAAGCATATAAAAACAAAGTTTAATTAATTATTAGAAACACGATAATATTTTCTTAATACATTGTTTATCAGATTTTCTATGAAATATAATATAATCACCTTCAGACTTTCTTTGATATAAAAACACATTGCTTATTAATCAAATAAAGCTCACAATTCCCTTTTTTTTTTTCATAAAAAAACTGAATAACAAAAGATAAAGGAATGCGAATCAGTTAAAATTTTAGTAGAATTATAATAAAAAATTAATTAGCCTTTGGTTATAATTAAAAATTATTAAAGAAAAAAAAAACTATATTACATTTTGGAGCAATATAAAATATTCTTTAAAAATATAAACAGAAAAACAGATTACCTTTAACGGTGCATTTTGTAGATTAGTAAGCAGACATTGTTGCTAATTAATATATTAATAAGATAAAAAAAAGAGATTAAAAAAAAATATATAATTATAAAGTAACGAAAACGTTCAGATTAATTAAGTTGAATTTCGGCATGCTATAATTCACAAAAATAAATGAAATGAACTACAATATTATATTTTATGCACAAGTCGTAAAATGAACTAAAATATGGCTTCGATATTATTAAATGTACCTACCTTACCTACCTATTTGTATGTATTTATATAATGTAAAAGGGTTAGTAATTAACTCATGTCAATGTAAAATGTCTTTTTAGAAACTATAAAAATGGATTTTCCATAAGTTTCATGTTCCTATTTGATGATTTTGTGTCACAGCAAAATATAAAGAAATTTTATTCATAAATTATGTTTATGAGAAAAGAAAAATGTTGAGAAGCTTATTTTTTGTAGGTCATTGTAAATAATGCTTGTGACTTGTGTATGTCGATCAATTCAACTTATCTTAACTCTGTATTTTAAAATATTTATAATAAAATGCATATAATATTATATTAATATTTAATAAAATTGAATACACAAATATATGTGTCACATAAATTATAAAATACATTATTTATTATTATATAGAGATTTTCTCGAATATATAAAAATTATATTACTAAGACACAGGATATTTATTAGGTAACCTGACAATTTTAACATTTTCACGTATGCTTTTATGTTCACAGCAAATATTCGTTTTGCAGCCCAACCCACCCACAAACTGTTTACCTGGTAACATTTAACATGCACATAATTACAAGGTACGGTACATGTTTTTGACTAAAGGTACATCAAAAGGTAAATAAATATATGAATGATGTATTAAATTGTGATTTATCGAATTTGATAAGATGAGAAATGTTTAAATTAAAAACCTCAACATTTCATCTAATAAAAACAATAAAGGGAATCAATAATAAATGTTTATTTTGAATTTATAATGTTAAACATGAATTTGAAAACACAAAGATTTATTTAACATTTAAGTTAAAAACTTTCTATTCACGTTTACCTTTTTACCAGAAATACATTTACATTGAAATGGAAAATTGATAGAATAATCTAAATAAAATCATTTCATTAGTTGATACCCCGTACAAAGTTCAGTTTGCATAAGCATTATGTGTATCTAAAGTGTTGTATAACTTAATTTAAAAGAATCAGATACCAGCAACAATATAATATTCGAAGTTTTTCTTTTTCTTTATTGAATACATGATTTGTTTAAAAAGTTTTTTTTTTTTTTTTTAACTTTTGATAACATTATTTGTTAGTATATTTTCATCTATGGAGCTTTTAAGAAATTTATATTTCCATGGTATGTCCATAAGCATAACTTAATTTAAAGTTTATGATATTGCGCATAATACTATTCTCACTATTTTTTTTTTTTTGTCTCTTTCAAATTATATATGATTATATAGACAAAAGACTTTAAATATTTTAGTTTTCAATAATAAGTTTATATGCATTTCATGTTAATTGTCATTTGCAGAATATGTATTTACTTATATTGTTTAAGCATATTTTCAATTGTTTTTCCTTGAATAGATAATACATATATATATTATTATATTATTATATTATATACATATGTACCTATAATAAGATATATTTTTAATTTTAATATTCATTTTATATCTCGCATTCGTTGTCTTTTTTTTTCAGCATATTTGTAAAAACCGAATATTTCATTAAATTTTTAACGAGGTACATGTGTTCATTATATTAATTATCATTTGTCAATATTGAAAATATAAATTAAATGAAATTGAATTATTTTTTAATTATGGAAACTGTACTGTGATGAGTATATATAATAAAATAATAGAAACTAAATACTAGTTAATTATATCAGCAGCATAATATTTCATAATCAAATAATAATTAAATTTTACAATATCAAACCATCTTCATTATGTGATAATAATCAGTGCTTATACGAGTTAAATATGGTTCAAAATCAACATAGGTTTTATATTTATGATGAGATGTATACCAGGGTCCTCTGTTTCATAAAAATTACAATATTACAATTTTGATCAAAGTAGGTATCGTCAGTGAGTTTTTCCAGGTTCGTCAAAATAAATAGGTAACTTTGTCAAAGACATTACGATTAACCATTCTCAAGATATTCATTCCATTTCACAGAAAGAGCCATATTGACAAACTTGTAGAATTGGTCGACTTCAGCCAATATTTAACTACAATTCTTTAAGTTTGTCAACATGGCTCTTTTGTGAAGAAATTGTGCTTATAGCAAAGTTGTTCATTTTGACGATCTGGAAAAATTCACTGAACACACCAAAGCACCGTTAAGTAGTTATCGTAATTGTCCCATACCTATGTACCTATATATTATGTGTAACATATGTGTTTGAGTTGTGTCTAATAATTACATTTATTATAAAAATATATATTTTAATTTATATTTTATATTTTTATTATTTTATAATAAAACAGCTGAAGTTTTTTACATTATTAAATTATTTATTTGCAAAAATGTATTAATGAGTACTAATCCAGGTTAAGGTTTTATTTCTATGAGGGTTAATTTGGTACGCAGTACTATCTGTTATTTATATCCGTTCATGTACTTTTTGATTGAGAAACAAAAACAAGGTAACTATAAGAGGGTTTAGTACTCGCAAAAATGAATTAGTGTACCAAGTAGTTGGCAACAGTAAAACTGAAACATTTTTTTAATATTATTTTTCCAGTCTGGAATTATTTTGTATCCATAGTCTACCAAAATATTATCTAGATAACAATTCTAAGATACTTTTATGTAGATAACTCCATTCACTGATCATACAGCCGTTCCATACGAAATCGACCAAATACTGAAAAAATATGAAAATGTGACCTTACAAAAAATCGTATCTCAATAACCACTAATCCGTCGGGTCCTCTTATTTTTGATAAGCTTTCCAAAAAGTGTAAAATGATTGAATTCGTATGGAATGGCTGCATAGATATGCTGCCAATACATTTTTGTTTAGAAGAAATGTTTCAGTACACGATCTAGGTGAATTTCGCGGAAAGGTTTTTTTTTTTCATGTTTTATAACACGTTGGGTCAGTTTTCTCGAGAAATACTGAACCAAATTAGCTGAAATTAAAA
>JAABKK020009601.1:10683-23685 GCA_011634745.2 Catotricha subobsoleta
TGTGTGTATCATCGTGTAAATATATTAATATATTTGCTAATAGTTAAGGTTCCTATAAAGGATTAACAGTAGTGGAGTCTCTGATGGTACAAGCCGAAATTAATCAACTATTTTTGTTAATTTTTTTCAAAATCAGCTCATAGGTACTTATTTGTTTTCTGGATTTTAATAACGACAACTATTTGCTTCACTAAATATAATTCATTATTAATAATTTTCACTTTAATTTTTTGATGGTTGTTTGTTTGAATCGGGGGGTCCTTCTAAGAATTAGGACTCTTTAGCAATTGTACCAACATTGTGTACAGCAAGGTACGCGACTGAAAAAACCGTTGATATTAGTTTAAATAAATGTATTTATGTATATTTTTATTATACATTATTTTCAATAAAGCTTCAATTGATTACTAAAATAATTACATTTTAACATTATACTTTAAGTGACATTTTATAATAGAAAAGTTAATAACAGAACAGCGAACAATTTCCAATTATGTTATGTATGACAATATGAAGTATGAAACTACATACATATATGCGATGTACAAATTGTACATGTATTCGCGCGTCCTTGTACGATTTCTACTTAAATATATAGTTATAGGTAGTGTATAACTGTTTTAATAGAACTTATGCACATATATAATAAGAAATGAAGAACTGTTTACTACTATAAAAGCATTGCATTATTATCTTCATTCTACCCTGAAGCCTTCGTCGAGACGACAAAAACTATATTATATGTTTTATTTTTATTATTAATGTAGAGGCCAGGGTTGTTACGTGTTTTTCTGTTTTTCTTTGTCCGTTTTTTTTTTCAATTAACTCTAGTAGATCAAACATTTACAAAAATTCAATTTCTTTTTTTATGAAATATCCAATATCTTATTTAAAAATAAAAGAAGAATTTTTTTGGACGCAGAGATCTTGATGCATTTATTTGGTGTGTTGTAAACCGATCCTGATTAAGGTCAAAAATAAAAATCTTATATCAAATTGAAATTTATCAGGAGACCAGGAAAAATAATTCAATAAAATGTCCTGTTTTCAGATATTAAAAATAAAAGCAACCCTGCATTCAACTGTCTTGAATTGAACTATCATGGGGATATTGTTTCTTTATGGAAATAAGAATTTTTTCTTTCTTTTGCTCTTTTTTCTTGTTCATTTTCTTAAACAGTTTATGATGGTGTGTGGCCACAGTTACATGCATGTCTATAAATCATTATTGGATAAGCTATATTGAGACTATAATTAATCTTGAAAATAAATGATAGCAAAAAATATGTCATTGATATTTATCGTTACTTAGTATAAGTGAAAAGATATAATATGAAATACCAAACACCTATATAAGTATTGTAAGCCGTACCACAATAATCATTAAAGGTTTTTCTTTTTTTCCAAGTAAATAAAACATATATTAAATAGAAATTGATTTCAAACAAAAAAATTATTTTAGTTTAAAGCATTATGGAACAAGTCATCCTTTAGCACGGAAAATGTAGCAATCATACACAATCAAAAATCGACTTAATTTGCCCATAATAAGAAAAACTAAACATATTTCGCTGTTTCAATTTAATTAAAAATACTATAAAATTATTATTTATTCCGATAAAAATTAAAAATACTGCTTTGCTAGACGCATATATACAATTGCACGAAGAAAAGAGAACCTAAAATTTCATTACTTTTTGTTTGAAAGTCTAAACTAGTCAAAAAAAAAATTTCACCCTTATCATAACTTATCCCAAATAATTCCATGTTAAACATAGATAAATAATAAATACATATTTATAATTATTTTCATTTTGCTTCAATTCAATATTCTCTTTTTAACGAAGTTGAATGTAAATTAAGTTTAATAATCCCTAATTATAATTGTTGACCGGATAGTTATGCTACGTTTAATTTAATAGTTTTTCTATTTTTTTTTTATGACGATCTTTCTTCTTTTTTTTTTTTTGTATTTCTGAGAGAGGGTCGCTTGAAAATTTTTACTATTCAACGCACATGTTATATGCCGGCGCCGCACACACCACAAGGGACAAGGGTGTTATTATCCCACACCTACGTATTAGAAAGGGTAATAAGTATATGAGTTTTAATGTACGTGCGATTTTGGAATACTGGTTTTACTTATACCAATTTTCTAGATATTACGTTCAAACACCATAAAAAAAAAAACTAAATACTTTCCTATTCTATCTTCCAATATTTTATATATTGGTAAACTGTCCATCAAATATTTCTTCGTCTGTTTCTTTCTTAGTACGATTAATCGAAAATAAATTAACATTAATATTGAAATGTATAACACATGCATATGACGTCTTCTTCTGGATTTAATATTAAAAATTTTGTTATAAAAGAGAAGCAAGTTTAAGTAGAAATGTTTTTCGATATTTTGGTTTACAGAACTAATTTAATGCAAGTTGAATGAAGCTAATTTTACAAAAAATCTACAAGAACATTATAGTATTATTTAAAGATAAAAATAAATCGAAATTTTAGATACAAGACGATTTATTGTTGGTTCATTTTAAAATATTCAGCTTTAATCAGAAAAATCTCTGATTGAATTGGAAGCTTATGAAATTCTTATATATTAGATCATATCAAAATATCATACGTTCTCTGCATCATAAATTATCAGATAGTTCCCACTATAATCATAAATCAAACCAAAACCAAAATAATCTTTCTGTCATGCAAAAAGAAGAAAAGAAAATAAAAAACGATCTATATTCAAACTAACATAGAATATTGAGCAATTGAACCAATATCACATTTCACAATATGTGTTGTTAAATAACACGTACGCACAAAATATCAACCCAAACGTAACAGGATTCATATATATTATTATTCGGCATTTTACTGCAATAAAGAAGGTAGGTAGAGGCAACAAAACTATATTGAATGGTAGAAGTAGATGAAAACAAACGATAAAAATTTAACATATTGCTGTTTTTTAAAGGGACGATAATTCGGTGGGTATTTTATTTAATTTTTTTTTTTTTATTTATTTTCACAAAGCAAATTATACAATAGGTGAGAGAACATTAAAAAGCATAAATAAATAAAAAACTAATAATAATAAAAGAATAACAAGTTGTAATTAGAAGAAATAAAAATAATAAAAAAAAAAAAAAAATAAGCTGCAGCTGTGTTTCTTTTCGTGCATTATACAAATATTGTTCGGTACCGACTATTATAAATTTTATTTATAAACAACTTATAATTAGTGTTCAGTCAGAATCTACATACTTACCTGAAGCCGAAAAATTAAAAAAAAAAAGTACGAACAAACAAATACATTAGCAAGTCATCTTTTTTATTTTTTCCAAATAAAAAATAAGTCCCTCTCTCTTATTTTAATTATTAATAACCACTTTTCATGAACATGAGCAGAACATACTGGAAACATTGAAAACGAAACTGAATAAAATATACCATGCATTGCATATTAGCATATCTAATTATTTGCTTTACTCAACAGAAGTAACCACCACTATGTGTTGACATAATGTTTTGTAGATAAAGTTTTACATATAAAAAATCTGTATGAATTATTATATGTACAAATAATAAGGGTTACTTTTTACTACTACCTAAATAGTTTTTCTTTTTTTTTTTCATTTATTTCAATTGTAAAAAAAATACGATCAATACGATTATTTATACCCTACATTTTATATCCATAAAGTTAGTGTGTTAGTATGAGGTCCATTGTTGAGGTATTAATGGATATTAAAGAATTTATAAAAATGAAAATTCAGGGTTTGAAAAAGCGTCTGTGATGCCAGCCTGTCAATATTGTCAGGCTGTCTATTGGACAAATGGAGTGTTTAGAGGTGGGTATCCTAAAAGTACTGTCAGGCTATTTCAGGCTGCCCCCTTTTAGGAGAAAATATGGTCAGGCTGGGGAATTGTGAATTTTCAAATTAAAGCCTATATCCTTGTCAGGCTGTTCATTGTGGTATTGAGGGGTTTATAAAAAACGTTAGCAAACCTAACAATATTTTCAAGCTATATCTGGTAGCGTTTATTTGGAAAAGGCTGGAGAAATTTTGACGCCAGCCTCACAATTTTTTTTTTTTGACGGACTGGGGAATTTGTGACGTCAGACTGACATTAATTTTATTTTTATAGTTGTTTTTATATTAATAATTTTAAAAAAATTGATTGTTTGATATATTAAAAAAAAAACAAAAATATTTTAGAAAAAAAAACATTAAATAGCGGCTATATCTTAAGGAACTAAAAATGAAAATATTATTATTATTTTAAAAATAGAGGTTCATAATTTTTTACTGATTCTATGAAGTGTGCGATCACTTCAATATCGTTATTGTCTATTAAGAGGGGTTAGAACAATATTTTAGGATCCAAGAAAACAAGCACATGCACTTAGATTGAATTATCGCCAAAGAACCGAAAAAATAAAGGTTCCTTATTTCGGTTCTTTAGCGATAATTCAATCTAAGTGCATGTGCTTGTTTTCTTGGATTCTAAAATATTGTTCTAACCCCTCTTAATAGGAAATATCGATACTGAAGTGATCGCACTTTATAGAATCAGTTAAAAATTAGGAATCTCTATTTTTAAAATAAAGGTTTTCCAAGCCCTGGCCAAAATATTGTTAGCGAAAATATAAAATAATATTTCTAAATACTTAATTATATGTCGTTGACAATCAAATTCGCATAATATATTAATAATAGCCAATAAACTATGAACGTCCGCTCATCTATTCAATAGACTTGCTTGGAACTTAGAAGATATTAAAAAATATATACATATATTTATATATTATATATATAAGAGACTTAAATAATGTCCAATTTGTACAATAGCAACAGCACATCAATATATAAGAATTAAAATGCGTATGATTCTGATGATTCTGATGGGGAAAGGACACAACAAAGAACAAGTTTCCGTCTGCTGTTATTGTGTTTCTATGGATATAACCAATTGTTATATAATCTGTCTATTCAGTGATGCTAATACTTGCTGTTTCCCACCAATAACAACAACAACAACAACAGCAACCAAATGTAACAAAACTCACAGAGATTTGATTAATTTTCATAGAAATAAAACGCAGAGATAGAGATGTTATATTTAGATGAATGTGAAGTACATTTAAAAAAACAGTCAAATAAATAAATTGGTTATTAGAACATATTTCCATTTGAATGTAATATATTAAGAAATTGAAAATAATAACCTGCTCTCAAGTATTACTTTTGTCTCTATGGTTACATCAATATTTTCGAATACAATGAATTTCCATGTAGAAAAAACTGATAATACAAAAAAAAATGCCATTGAATTCTTCTTCTGTTTTTTTTTCTTTCTAAGACCAATTATTTTTATAATTTATTTATTAGATTTAGGTTCTTTATTAATTTCGTAATACAAGAATCATATTTTCTTTTGAGAAAATATTTTATAACATTTGGAAGATGAAATGAATAGAGAGAATTTAAACAAAAAATTTCTTAGTTAAGTATAAATTCGCATTTAGTTTTTACTATGATTAAATTAAATGAAATTTTAGCAAAATTGTTATAAAGTCATAGTTAAAGTTATTGTTAAATTAATTTCTGCTAATTTTATGTTCATAAAATTTATTTCTGTTATCTGAAATGATCACATGATTCATTAAATATATTGCCTAAATTTCATCTTGACATCAATCAAAAAGGATGTAGCATTCATGTGATTAAAAATCACACTACAAAAAACAAAAACGAAAACAAAAACAATTCTACAAAGTAAATATTTATTTAAAATAACAAAAAAAAACGCCTTATTTTTCTAAATATAAAACACGCATGAAATTAAGCCAAAAATATTCTATATAAAGTTTCAACCGCTTATCGTTCATCCCTTCAAATCGTTTCGTAAATGGTCTTCTTGTATATTTATTTTGCATTATAATATATTATGTTCAAAGTGCTCTGAAGCTGACACTCAAGTTATGCCTTACAGTTCACAATGATTTTGTTATTATTCAGCAAACCATATCTATATTACTATTAGTCTGCTCTGTTGTCTCAATTCTCAAGTGTGTCGTTACAATATTTTTTTTCTTTTTCTTCTTTTTGGTGTTTTTTTTGTCATAGAATTTTTATATCAACACATTTTTGATTTTCCCTTAATTTTATTTTTCTACTGATTCATAATACACCAAAAAATTATTGAATGCATTTTATGATTTATGATTAGTATCAGGAAAAAATACTATATTCCCCTCTGTTCCGAAAATTACATTAGAGAATTTCGAAAAAAATACTTTGTAGATAATGAAGAATTTAGATTTTTTTTTTTAGTTTAGTTTCTGTATGTTTAGTTTATGCAATATCTATTTCCTATTTGTTGGTAATAAACACACAGAAAGAGTTTCTGTAGAAAAAAAATATTTTATTTTTTATACTTAGTGATTGCCGTTTTTCGAAACATGCATGCATGATAATAAATCTCAATTACGATAACAAAATGCTAAATTCAATTATAATTCTACTTGTCTCATTGTATACAGTGCTTTTTTACTATGTTTCAAATCATATATTTAAGCAGATGGCTCTTAAATTATTATTCGATAATTTCTTTTTAAAAGGAAATGAAATTGGAAAATATTTCTAAAACAGTCACAATATAATGTGACATAATGCATGACTTGTGAAAAATAGAAGGTATATTCTTTAAACTAATCAACAGGTTCAATAACCAAAAGATAATATACATATACTAAAAAGTAAAAACTAACTAATAATTTATGAAGTTAAACAAAATGTATTGTTCCCACGTAGCACTACTTTTATAATGAAATGCAACTTTAAACATTCCAAATTTATAGAAATTAATGTAAATGAAAGTGAAATTATTACTGACTGTAGGTAGGTACCTACGGCTGCAGTTACAATCTAAATATATAAAAATAAAGAACCACACATAGTTTCGATATGTGCGTACAATTATAAATTATCAACATTCCATCACTAATAAATGCATTTGGCGAAAAAAATCAACCGTCTGTAACTAATTAAACTTCTAATTTATTAAACCACAATACTTTAAACATACAAAATGTATGTTATGTTCAAACTAAAATTAGTTTTACCGCCCTCTTACCAAAATATGTCACTATTTATCTATCTAATTATTTTATGCATGCACAAGTAATAAGTTGTGTGTTTGTTATTCACATATATTCATATTTAGAAACTTATAATGAACATAACAATGCAGTTTAACACATTTGGTTATATTTTGATAATTAACAACAGGTTTTATGGAAAGGAATTCCTTGCTTGCGTAATAAATTCAAAAAAAAAAAGGGATGATGATAAATTATTATATACGATTTTCAAGCGGTTTAAAAATTATCGCTTTAAAATTGAAAAAAAAAAAAAAAAACTTATTAAAAATATAAAACGAAGAATGCGTAAATTTAAAATGTAATAAATTCCACTAATAAATGAATAAAATGTTATGTGATTTTCGGTTAAATTTGTTACATTTAAAAATATTTTCTGATCGTTTATTTTCCGCGCGATAGCAAAAACTTTTCTCTGTATTTTGAATAAAAAAAAAATTAAAAAAAAATACAAACTAGGCAATATTTAAATAAAAAAAATCTTTCATCGTTAAATATTAAAATCATAAAAACACAAAAGGCATGCGTATTTTATAATATGATTTTAATGAATTAAACCGTGAGAATGTACTTAACAAAAAAAAAAAAATAAATAAATAAATAAATATGTACTGGCTGTTATGGTTGTTTGTTATCTACTTTTACTTATGTATCAAGTGAGCCCTAAACCAAAACAGTATAATTATATTGTCGGCTTCTGTTTTCTTTTCTCTTTTATATTTTTTAAGTGCCATTAAACGAAAGTCATTTATAAACACGGGTATGTATAAATATATATGCAATGAATTGTGGCGCGCAATATATATAAGGATAATATAATATTAGAGGGTACATGGGTGTTATCTTTTTATTGCCCAATTCATAGGCAATTTTATATTATTATCAGTTCCTCTGACCTCTTTTGGTTTATTATTCACAAATGTTGGAAAACCTGTAATATAATATTGGACATGTGTTGGATACATTTATGTATCCCAATGTGTACTCTATGCTCACAATGAAAATTATAGTGATCGATTGTTGAGTAAAATAATATAATTATTAAGTGAAACTCGAATATGTGTGATATAGGGTTGTGCCCAATACTCAAATTTTAGTACGCTATATGTATCCAAATGTTTGTACGGTCTGTATTGAGGGAGTGGAACAGCTGCGTCTGTATGATAATCAATTCGTTTTTATGAATTATACTTGAAATGTGTATGAAATTAATACCAGAAAAGTATATACATTTTGCTTTTTGAGTAAAATTTGCCACTGATGAATGAAACGAAGATTTTCGACTGATACTCAACAATTTAACACAATATTACATCATTCTAAGTAAACTTCAATATTACAAAACAGTGAAATTCTATTTTTATTCAAATTGAGAAACGTTCAGCTACCTGATTCAATATCCCAAAGATATTTAATCTAAGCCGACGCTTTTCTCACTCACACAATGTGGTTGTATTTTCCTTGAAGTGTGATACATATTATATTATCCACTATATCTTTGTGAGTGTCCTAATTGCTTTATATACGCAATAGACACATTATTCAAAGAAACGTTGAGGTATGTTTTATGTTTAATGAGAACAATGGCATAGTTATAATTTGTTTAATCAAATGAATTCGTGAATGTAATTAATTATAGCGAGAGTAAAGTGGATAAAAGTAGATAGAATAACGTCGCAATATACTTAATTGTTGATATTAATTTCTTATTGTTATTACGGGAATAGCTGTATTAGATAATAGTAATTTTACTTTAGATTTATTCACCGACATCGTGAACATAACTATTAGTGCGACTATTTATTTTATTATATTATGCATAATATTTTATAATCTATCGTCTGGATCTGCCGAATTACATTATTTTTATACATTTTTGGAATTCTAATTTGAAATATAAAGCATAAAGAATGTTCGTCGTCTATTTAAATAAACTTACTTGCAAAGCAACTTCATCTAATAGCTATCCAATGATTAATTAAAGAAATGGAGCGAGCGTATCTAATAACAAGTAGAGAAGACATTTTTAAACATTCATTTCTTTGCATTTACTGAGTAAATTTAAACAAAAATGCTTACTCCTTTTATGTTTTATAAAACCGTCGCATCGACATAGAAATGAAATATTAAAACATAATACCTACCTACCTATATCTTCTTGGTGGTAAATTTTCTGTAGCCATATTCAAAAGTTAACTAAACAATATTAAATCATACTTAAATATTATGTCTAAACAACTTTCAGGCACGCTTCAGTTTTCAATTTTATGTGTATGTGGTTATAGACGATTTGGTAATATTTTTATAGCTACGGCATATCTAATACATAATATAATATATACGTGAGCTGTTCACCTAATACCTAGAAACCTATTAAACCATCTCTAAAAATGTAAATTAATGCAAAATAAAAGCTCTTACTTTTCCTTTAGACTTTTAAGCAAAGCGCAATATATGCCTAAGTTTACACTAACACAATCGTTATCGTTATAAAATTATGGTAGATCGTACTTTAAATAACAATATAATGCACTGCATATAAAATATAGAAAAACAGAAAAATAAAAAGGGTGCCGATATGCATGTTTCACTATTGGCATTATTAATCTATATTTTTTTTTTTTACTTTTCGCGAGCACTTGAATTAAATTATCATGAAAATTTAAATAAATCAATATTATGAAAATCTGCTTGAATAAGAAAAATTAGAGACCCTTCAACTGGAATACACTTTACTAAAGAAATATATTTTTTTTATAATAATTACGATATGGAAGTGATCCGGGCTACGTATATGATGTATCTTGAAAGTAAATTATACTCGGTCGCAGATACAAAATAAACAAATAGGAAATCCTCTTTGTTAATATTTAAATAAAAAAATATGTATATCTATTTCACCGTCATGAAAGAGCTAAAAACTTTACTTTCTGTCATGAAACGGGAAAAAGATACTAAGCCTCCATAGCTTTATAAGCCTTTCAATGAGGTTATTTGATATTGTGTATTATATTGTTTTTTATTAAATTTGTTTAAAACACCTCATTCTATAGAAGAATAAAAATTTGAATATGTACACTAGGGTGACAATATTTTTATATAGGAAAACAAAAAGTTTCGAATTTCAAAGGTACTTGTTGTTTATTTAGGTTCTCATAGCGAAAAAACACTGCATGCTGAATTTCAGCTCGATTGAAGTGTGCATTTTAATTTTTAGTTTTAGACCCTCTACCTAATATTAACTAATATTTATAAGTTAAAAGTTAGAAATTTCAAAATAATCTACACCACTTTTCGATTTAGGGTCAAAAGCTGAAAAATTGAAATATATCGCAATTGTTCCCGCACTGCAATCAAGTTATAATTCAGAGTGCAGTGTTTTTTCGCGCCAAGAAACCCGAATGAGCAACAAGCACCTCGAAAGTTCGAATGTTTAAAAAAAAACATTGTCACCCTAATGTATACAACACATCAAGAGGAAAGTTAAGTAGTTGAGTATTAACTATTATATCAAAAAAACAATTCACTCTTCACAATATGAACTACGTAATCATAAAATTTAAATATATATGTAAACCACATGCCTACGACATAAAAACCATATAACATACATCATCATATTATTGTTGAAAAGTCCGGTTTAACAAAACAGAAATAAAATAATAATAATAAAAAAAAAAAGAAAAACAATTATTCTGAAAAAGTTCAAAAAGGGTTTGTTTTCACCTGTATTCCATCTGACCCAAACATTTGCATCATCAGTTTGGGTTTGGGTGATCAACTCAACTTTACCGCAAATTTTAATATGTTGAACATTGTGTACGTACAATAAGTAGGCAACAACGCTACAGGCTTATTTCCGTACGATTTGTTATGATTATAATATAATATAATATTATATTATATTTTATGTTGAATATTTACGTTATACCTATTTGATGATATGTGGGTTGGTTTATTTATATAAAAGTCGAGTCGATTATGTAGGAACGGTATGATATTCACATATTATACCTGAATGCAATGAATTTGAGATAAAGTTCTGCATAATATTATTTACAAATTATTATACCTACAGCCGAGATATTAAAATGAAAGTTTTGAGAATCTGAACATCTGAATACATAATTGAGTTCAAGCTTTGCTTACGGGCATAGTCATTTTTAATTTAAATATCATTATATGAATAGGTTTTATATGAGGATGGAGAATATTTGGAAAATGGAAATTTATTGCACATAACATGATGATGATTATGTAGTTTTGTGCGATGCAATTGTTTTTTTTTTTTTTTTTTAAACAAGTCAGAAATATATGTAAATAAAATGTAGTTGTCGTAAGGTATAAAATTTGGTGGCGAATATCCGTGCAGGTGCAGGCCTCAATATGAATATGAAATTAATTGATGAAATTATAGAAAATCTTATTAACAAATACAAAATTAAACTAATGTAAAGGGAAATAAAGTACATAAAACTTTCTTCTGTCTGTGTTAATATAATAGCTGACTGCCGCTATAAGTTATTAGTTTATTTGCAGTGACACCTTTTTGATTGAAACTTTTTTAATAAAAAAAAGAAAAAACTAAGTAGAATAAAAATTATTATGGTTTTAAAAACAAACATAAATTAAATCTGAAATAATATAAGTTTTTTATGGTATGAGGTCTTGATTACCTTATTCTTCCACCTGCCCTACCAATCATGAGTTAATAATCGAAGAATCTGGATATACGAAAACTTATAAACATAATTTGAAAGTTTTCCTTTCGTATAGCGGTCCTTATATAGTAGTGCATTCAGTATCAGATTGAAGTTCATTATAATAATTATTTGCAAGCATAAATAATTTATCGTGCATTAAAAAAAAAAAATAAGAAGAATAATTTACAAAATTAAATTCGCAGTTGTAGCCATAAAAATACATTCACTTAATATTTATCCTATTTATGTATGTTTAAACACAAACAAAGAGATCTTATTTTTATTCATTTTTTTTTAAAATCCCTTCCTCCCTTTGATATCTAATACAACAAAGCATATAATTACCATAATAACATCCAACCATATAATATTAAAATTATTTTAATTTATGAATAATATCTTTCTTTCAACGCATGACTTAATTAATCCTAAACCCATATTATGAAAATCATTTCATCATAGAATAGAGAGTGAGCAAGCGATAGACGATGTTTAGTTTTTGATTGATTTTAACTAACTGACAAGAAAATTTGCTATGTGAATTTTGATATAATATGAACACCTGCTGGCTGGGCTGATGATGATAAATATTACAACGTATTTTAAAGGGAAAACTACATATAATTATTTTTCATGTCGCTAAACACTTTGTACTTACACCTAATAAAAGGTTCATATTATAAATTTCAATGTAATGTTACTGATAGATAGCATACAATTATTATTTACTATAGAATTTACTATAAATAGTTTTATTGTAGGAAGAATATTATATAACAGGAAAGTGGACCGAACCGAACCGAACCGCACAGAATCTCAAGAACCGCTACTTTTTTGATTTCAGAACCGAACCCTCCTTTTAATTTTTCAGAACCGGACCCCCTTTTCAATTTTTGTCGCTATTATGCATTTTTATAAAAAAAATTACTGAAGGCATGGGTGACATGTCAATTGGCCAAGTCAAATTGGCCGATTATACAAATTAGGAGAACTTTGAAAAGAGTGAAATAGTGCTAGATGTTAGAATGATGAAATCGTAGCCAATTCTATTTATACAGAACACATTTTCTGCTGAGCCCTAACGGGGGAACTATGAAAAGAGTGAAATAGTGCTAGATGTTAGAA
>JAABKK020009612.1:0-23680 GCA_011634745.2 Catotricha subobsoleta
TGACGGTAATCTTGAGACAAAATGCAACTCAGAAAACAATGGTACCGGGAGTTCTGAAAAAGTCGATCCACCCTAATATATAACATTGACCGTTTTACTTATGTCAAGAAATTGTTGTTTCTTCACCACGATGTTGTGAAGAAAACAGAATCCAACTAAATAAAAATGATGATTATTCTTGTTTGAGCAAGTGTTGTATTAGAAATTAATTTTTATTTCGGTAATTTTAAAGTTTAACATAGGTAGGAAATTTCTCTTTAATTTTGATCATAAACTGAAGCAACCATAGAAATGCAGTTTTTTTTGTGGTAAATATAACGTAGATTTCAACGTATCTCAACGTACTCTTGTAGACGATTTATGGTAAAATTTCGGCATCAATAAATGAATTCAGTGAGAGTAGCATATGAATTATTTATTACAAGCACCTAAGATATCCATAGATAAAGAATATATTGATAAAAATAATAAACACATAATTCATATTCATATTCTCTATCATTTTAGCAATAAAATCCCTTAAAAAAATTAAACTGATTTTTCTTGATTTTTCTTTTTCTAAACATTTATTGCAAATTTTTTTAATAATATTTTAAATTTAAGAATAAAACTCCAAAACCAGTTGTCTTAAATTGGTAAAAATTTATATCCGAAATTACTTAAATTGTATTTAAAATTATGTAATTTGTTGATAAATATTTTTTTTTAAAAAAAAAAGAAATATTTCATTAGTTAGACTTAATACATACTTATTATAACAACAACCTCAAAAATGAATATATTTTTTATTTTTTATTTTAACAAATTTTAATATTGCTCTTCCGTATTATGACAAGAGATTAAAATCGACAAAACAATAAATATGATCAATCTAAAAAAAAAATATTAAATTCTTATAATAATTATACAACACACGTTGTATGCTACATTTTCATAGGCTAAGCTATCGTCCAAACAACAACAAAAATATGATTTGATCTGCTGTATGAATGATAAGAAGCACATTTGTATCTACAGAGTTAAAAGAAATAAGAATAAAATGTATTACGTAGCGATCGCTGCTGTCAATGTATTTGTTTTCCGTGTATATTTAAAAACAATGTGCCTCGCAATACTTGTATTGTAACGCAGATAATTTCCAAAATAAGCTGATATCATTGCTTAGTCTATACAAGGATTTTTATTCAGCGACACACCAGTCAGTTTCAGTTTACTGCCGACAATAATCGGAATCACTCACATTCTAAAATTCATTCCATTATTTTTAATAAAAAATAATTTTTACATTTTGTCGTGTGTGTAATTGCGCGTTTTGTTGTGTAGTTTTTTCTATTGACTGTTAAATATTTTAATATTTTTTTTTATTAAACATTTAAAATGCCTGGTCCAATTGATCTTTTGTTAAATCGAGTAAGTAATACGAATTGAATGAAAATTAAATGAACATTATTTAACGAATAAATCAAAATAGAGACGTTTTTATGGTCTAGCTAATCTAAATTACCAGGCTGCGATATTAAACCATAAATGATTTTTAAAATTTCAGTTACAGAATATTTCAAGTAAAAGTTGTGATTCAAAAGTACTCTGATAATGTGACCACTTCAGTACCGAATTTATTTATTTATTTTTCTTCACTGAATTTGAAGGTCAAACAAGGTTATAAAAACTATAACAATTCATTGCAAACGATTTAAATTTAAACATTTAAATATTGGATTTTGTGAAATCATCGACAGAGTCATCGAAAGTTTTTGTCATAATTTTTTCAATTCAAAATGAATAAGAATAGGCAAAGGGTGGTTACTTATATTTCGTTATTGTTTCGTAATCCATATATATAAATTTAAATTAAACAAAACCAACATTTTATTCTTGAATATAAGTACTTAAAAATTTAAAAATTCTTTTAAATTGCTTACAATAAATAAATTTTCTTGTATTAAGAATCATGTTAACGATAAGAATTTGAAATAGATAATAATAGAAGTAGGATGCATTAAAGTTATTTTATTTATTTTTTAAATAATTGAACAATTGGGTCGTTGAAAAATTTAATAATTAGGTTGTATGTATGATTTTTGAACATGCTTTCACATTATAATTTATTGTCGTCTATTCAATATAGTGTGTAATACAAACAACTCAATCTATATTTGAATTGGATTTTCGGTGAGAATGATTGCAAATGTTAAAAAAATTCTGTGAACATTCACATTTATGTTATTCCGCGCAAAATTACATGTTAAATATTAAAAAAAAAAAGAAAAAATCTGTATATTTTAAATGTTAATTAATTTTATCTTATGCATATATTAGTTTGTTCACAAAAACCAATGAATTTTTTGAGTATTTTAAATACTTACTATACAGATTCAGTTTTATGAGCACCGTTTTATTAAAGGTTAAACAAATATTTCCAATTTATTAATGCAGTGAAAAGTGGTTCTTTTCAAGAGGATAATTTAGTTAATGTTTGAACAAAAGATAAATAATTAACCTGAAAAGCTTTTTCCGTTTATTTCTTCTAAAAATTCACATTATTTTTTTTTTCTTTATTATGTAAGTTAATATTTAATCGAATAGCAAAAATAAAATAAATAATAAACTGCGATATAGATTTGACCTTGTGTTAATTAAAAAAATAAATAAATAAAAAAAAAAGCAGATGAGCGTACGAAATTGAATGATTTATACAAAAATAGATCTTATTATGTTCAAATCAACTGATAAGAAATTACTTTTATTGCGACGTTTTATTTATTTTTCTCATTTAAATCTTTTCTCCAATGACATTAATTTCTTAAAACACCAACGATGAACAGCTAATTATACTAAAAATATCAAAATACATAATATTATTTGTATCATATTTTTCTTATTTATAATTTATGTCGTCTGGATTGTCTAACCTATGGCTTCTCGCTTCAATAATCATTAAACTACGACCAATGTTTATATATTAGTCTACAGAGAACTTTTGCTTTTTCTAAATAATATCCATTCCGCCATTCTCACAATTCATATCCTTTATAAACAAATCGTTTTTTTTCCTACACACATTATTATTTATAAATTATAATGAATCCAATTAATGTAACTGTCGCATGAATGATTCTTTAAATAATCAAATACGAATACATTCGCTATTTTTGAAATAATAAAATGAACTTTTATGAATAACTTAATTTAAAGCAATATATTTGTTTTCATTTGTTATTCTCTTTTTACAAATTAATTCTAAAATCTAGAATTTTATGTTGAAAAACCAAAAAAAAAAAAAAACTTTTTTTTTTGCATTTAATAGGAAGTGAATAATTTAACAAAGTATTATGATACAGTTCCACCTCTATAGTTAGGTCACCCGTCTTATTTGAATCAATGAACTATCGACGAAATTAACCTTATATATAAGAAATTCATATCTCGAATCTAACGTTCTAATGTGGTTTTAATTTGTTTGCTAGAACCTCACAAATTTCAAATCAAAAAGTTCACAAAACAGACTAATACAATTAAGAGAGTCTTTACTGTATTTGCAAAAAATAAATTTCATTATAAAAAAAAACAACAATTTAATGATATGTTCATAAAATTAGAAAACACATGTCTGTCAAGGTTACTACGCTTTTATATTAGAATGAGAAAAAATTATATATGTCTTCAAAAATAAATTATTTTTAGTATTTCTGAGAATGCGGTAGAGAAAATTATTAAAAAAAAAAAAAAAACTTTGTTTGACACAATTATATCTTATGGTTGGAGTGAATTTTAAGGAATTAATTGTTTTAATTATTTTGATTACTTGAGTCATCAATTTTATTTAGGTTTTGTTTATTTTTATTTAACTGGTGAATGGCAAATAATATTCACAATCGATGAATAAATATAAAGGGTAAAAATGAATGTTAAATATAAGTAAGCCCAAAAGCCTATAAAGTGGTCGAAATTTACAAACTTTATTTGTTGAAATATTAAATTGAAGTAAAAATTGTTTGCTATCAACTTACATGATTAAAAATTGTCATAAATCATAGGTGCTCATTTTATATCCGCAATTATTTATATGGTTTTCTCTGATATCAAAATCGTAAAGAATTTGAAGAGTCAACAGAATGCTAAATACACTACGATTTGATAAATCTAAGAATAATACAAAAATACCGTAATCATTTTATTTATTTATTAAATGGTTGTGTAAATATATTATTATATCTTAATTTGATTAAGTCATTATTTTTTTTTTGAATAAAAAAGATTCTGTGTTTTGCTAATTATAAATATTTATAATATTTATAAAATTTATAATATTTATAATGTTTATTTATCGTATAAATCTAAAAATGTGCTTAGGTGTTGTGTAGATTAATGAGTTAACTCCATATAGAATATAAATTAACATAAAACGCAATCAACAATTTTTTTTTTCTTTTTAATTTCTTATTAGGTTAGAGGACACCAACGTGTACCATCTGATTCAAAGGAATTTCATGAAGTAACAAAACGTGATGCACAAACACAGCTCGAACAAGAGCTTAATAAACTTCTTCAAACTTCATCAAATGAAGAACTCAAAACATTTCACAACAATGAAATGGCACGTTTTGCATCTTTGTTTGGTCGATTTTTACAAGAAGAGGGACCTTCAGTCGATTGGGATAAAATTCAAAAGTTACCAATTGAAGCAGTCAAGAACTATGCTACATTGAAAGCACCATCTGAAGATAATGTAAGGTCCATTTTTGTTGTCATAAACTTCTCCAAATAATATTTACATCCTTCTAAATTGATAAATACTTTTGTATTCCTGTAGATTCGTGAATACTTAAATAAATTGGTTGTTATTAAATTGAATGGTGGTTTGGGTACATCGATGGGTTGTCATGGACCAAAAAGTGTTATTCCAGTACGATCTGATTTGACATTTTTGGATTTAACCGTACAACAAATTGAGGTAAGAACATTCATTTATAGATTCTTGTTTTTAACTTTCAAAAACGTATATTTCATTTGAATTTGAATTTTAGAGTTTAAATAAAACATACAATGCCAATGTTCCCTTAGTACTTATGAATTCATTTAATACCGATGAAGATACCGAAAAAGTCATTCGTAAATACAAAGGTTTTCAAGTACAAATTCATACATTTAATCAAAGTTGTTTTCCACGTATTAGCCGAGACTCATTATTACCAATTGCTAAACATTTCGATGTTAATAAGGATATTGAAGCGTAAGTAAATAAATTTGAAAAAACCCTAACTTTTTCCTTGTAAGCAAAAAGTTTTATTTTGATGATTTTAAAATTATAAAAATAAAAAAAAACCTTTACTTTTGCAGTTGGTACCCACCTGGTCACGGTGATTTCTATGAATCATTTTCAAATTCTGGTCTTCTACGTAAATTTATTGCCGAAGGACGTGAATATTGTTTCCTTTCCAATATTGATAATTTAGGCGCAACCGTTGATTTAACAATTCTAAATAAATTACTTGGTGAACAAGCTCCAGGTGTAGAACCAATTGAATTCGTCATGGAAGTTACTGATAAAACAAGGGCTGACGTTAAGGGTGGTACCTTAATTCAATATGAAAATAAATTACGTTTATTGGAAATTGCACAAGTTCCAAACGAACATATAGACGATTTTAAATCAGTCAAAACATTTAAATTTTTCAATACAAATAATATTTGGGCTAAATTGGATGCCATTGAGAGGGTATTAACCGAAAAAACATTAAACATGGAAACAATTATAAATCATAAGACCCTGGAAAATGGAATACGTGTTATTCAATTGGAAACAGCTGTTGGTGCTGCAATGAAATGTTTTGAAGGTTGTATTGGTATTAATGTCCCACGATCACGTTTCTTGCCAGTTAAGAAAACTTCCGATTTATTATTGGTTATGTCAAATTTATACAGTTTGAGAGGTGGCTCACTAATTATGTCCCCACAAAGAATGTTCCCAACCACACCATTGGTTAAATTGGGCGATAATCATTTTAGCAAAGTCAAAGAATTTTTGTCCAGGTAATAATTTAAATAGTTATTTATTTATTATTTATTGAATTTAACAATAATTGCATTTCAGATTTGCAAATATACCTGATATTATTGATTTGGATCATTTAACTGTATCGGGAGATGTGACATTTGGACGCGGAGTTTCATTGAGGGTAATTATTTCAATTACTATATCAAAAATCAATTTCTGCAAATAACTAACTAAACAAAACAAAAATCAATTCACTTATAGGGAACAGTAATTATCATCGCAAATCATGGTGATCGAATTGATATTCCTGCTGGAGCAATTTTAGAAAATAAAATTGTGTCGGGTAATATGCGTATTTTGGATCATTAGTGAAATTTCTATCCTAATTTAAACATAAGAGTAACGAATTTGTGTGTGGTGCCATTAACTTAGTTATACAAAAATGACCACTTTTAACAATATATCAAAGAAAGCATGTGCTTCTAACCTGAAATATTTAACATAGGGCATAGACTAACGTCAATAAAGTTTACAATTATATATATATTTAAAAAAAATATTTTAAAAACTCAATTTGAATTTTTTTTTCTATCTTATTTTTCTTTTTAAAAAAGTTTAAATTAATTACAATAATTATTATACAACCGTCACATATATTCTTTTTTTAATACGTTTATTGTATAAATTTTTTGTAGATATGTAGTTAAGTTTTATTGTGTATATAGATACTATAATATAATAAAATAAAATTATTATCGAAACGTTGCAATATGTTCAACCAAAAAATTATAATTAAGGTGTTTTTTTTAAAATTTTATTTAGATATAATTAAACCTTGTGTAGTTTCTTCAATTCGCTTTTACACTTTCAAGTTTGAGTCAAACTTAAAATTTAATAGCGTTATTTAAGTGATCTAATCTTGAGAATTTCAAATTGAAGATAAGTGTCATAAAATTTATTATATTTTCTTTTACTTGAAGAAAATTTCTTAAATCCATTTCAAATTTTGGACGTTAGAAATTAATTAACGATTAATTAAAATATCAATATATATTCAACATTAATTATTGATTATTGGTTATTCTTCAGATATTGGTAAATGTTATGTTCGATTGATTTTAATTGTATTAAATTTTGAGAGGATATAATTCAATAATTCGGTATTACACCAAATCCGGAAATTAAATCACTTTTTCATGTTTAATTTTAATTAGACGACAGTATTTTTTGTCGAAGGAGAGATAATCAATATTTAAGTTGAGTTTTCGATGACAAAGGAAGTTCTGTGGAACATATTTTATTCCTTTGACCTCAATCAAATTATTGTAGTTTTATGCTGTTTAAAATTCTCTGAAATATGTGAAATATGTATAATTCAATTCAAATAAAAACAATAATCGTTTTAAAGCAACGCTTCAGAGTTACTTTAAATAAATTTAGGATAAGTTATGTGCTTAAGACACCCTAAACTTACTCTAAAGATATCTGAAGCCTTGTTCGAAGACGCTTACTGTGGTGTCCGGAATTATACCCCACCGCATTAACCCCCACTTTTGTAATAACTTCTAAACGGAGAGTCCTACAGAAAACTTATCGATGACTGACCCTAACTTATTTTTGGAGACGCATCCAATGGTACCCCAATTTCCCCGCCAGGGCTCCGCTTTGACCTACCTATAGTGTGACATTCCTCTTCTGTAAAAAATCACACTAAAAAATATTGTGGAGGTGTCGAAGGGGGCAAATAGGGTATCATTGGATGCGTATCCAAAAATAAGTTGGGGTAGGTGATGGATAACTTTTCTGTAGGACCCTCCGTTTAGAAGTTACTACAAAAGTTTACAAAAGTGAGGGTTAATGCGGTGGGGGATAATTCATGGCACCGCTTAATGTTACATATTGAGATATTAGAAGAAATAATAACACAGTGAATTCACTCAAATTTCCTATATCAATCTTAACAAAATTCTGAACGACACTTAATTTCAATATCGAAAAATTAACTCTTATATTATAAATAAAGCTAACGTCAACGGCTCCATTTCGAAAACTTTGTACAACCAACCAAAACTGTCATGTAATATGTCAATCATTTCGCATATATCAGTGACCCATTAACATTCGCAAAGTTTAATTCAGTATTTTGTTGTCATGTGTACCTCGCAGTGCCGTGCGTTGTGATGATTTGTTTTGTTTCCGTATTTTAATTATATTATTATTGTAAATTGAATGAATGAAATAATTTATAAATTTTAACCTAAATTAAATTAAATTTATTTTAACGAATATCGATTTTTAAATCAGATTCATTGCTATTGATTTTAAGCAAAGTGACCAAAATGAGCGGAGAAAATAGTCAACCTAGGAAAAAACCAAAAACAGTATGTACTTACCCATATTGTACTTATAAACTTTCATAATTTTTTTTTCTTTCTTTCTTTCATTTTCGTTTCTAATTTATTTACACCTTTATGCCGGATTTATTTATTTTGTTTTGTTTGCTTATGTAGGTACTAAACTAACATCCATAATTATAATTTATTGAAAGAATTTCACTTACATTTGGGTAAATGAATAACTAATTTTATTTGCTCAGGTTGACTACAAAACAACAATAACATTGTAGGTACGATTTTTCTCAAAAAAAACATATGCTTTCAATATTTAATCGATATTTCATGTTTGATTTATGCTAAATTTTCAAATATTTTAATTGGTTTTGGAAAAGTTTATTTCCAAATATTATTTTATGTAACGATTGTATGAAGATGATTTCATTAGTATTTTTTTTTTTTTATTCAGATTCGGTTTTATAATTGGTTAAATATTTTTTGCATATACATAATTTCTTTAATCGAAGGACCATTTAATTGATTCCCATTAAAAAATATTCATTAAAAACTGAACTCAGTAAATATTTCTATATATAAAAGATTTTTGAAACAGTAAATCATCAATTAATTTAACATAAATTAGAATTTATTTATAATGCCTATATATAAAAAAAAAAATGGTTAAACGAAATGCTACAATAAATTTACATTAATATTCTCAACGTGTATAACTGTATAAGCATATAAAGCAATGCTCATTTCTTATTCATTAGACAAAAAATTTACTTAAGATAAGAATTTTTTTTCCCTGGTTTTTACTCTATCTAGAAATGAAAATGAGATTATAGCATAAATCTGCAAGATAAGATTGTGAGTACTTAATTTAGCTCATATCGTTGCTCAAGTACAAAACCATGTAAGGGACACCTTTCTCGAAAATCAATTATTCAGATAATATAAAGACTTATAGACATTATTTATAGTAATTGTCCTTTACGGGGTTTTGTATTTAAAAGATGATGTGTCTTTGGCGGTTATGATACTCAACGACGATATCTAAATAACTTTATCTTATCACACGTTATTTCTTTTAATTAAAAAAAATTAAATCATCTGGCGTTTAGATTGAATCAAATGTAATTAACAAATTTTTATTGTAATCAATATTGGTGTTTGAAGTATTGAAGAGTGGATCGTAAAAATGATGAAGATTTGGTGATTAATGGTGAGATTATTATTTACAATAAAAATAGTTATATTTTTTTTTTAGTAGCTATGAAGCTAGTCATGATAATCAAATATTTCAAATACAGTTAGGTATCTTAAAAATTAAGAGAATGCAATTGCTGCGTGCGAGTAAAATAAAACATACAAAAACTTAATGTGTAAAGATTTTATTCATTCTCTTAAGTTTCTTTAATTTTGAGACTGTGTAGCAATGTTATTTGCATTAACATTAATAACTATTATTATTATAGGATTATCGAGAAAAAAAAAACGTTTTTATTATTTTTTTTAATTATTACTTATCGTTTTACCTTTAATGTGGAAAATGCTCTTCTATGCTGTTGCTGATATTGAATACTTCAATCGCTTTTTAGGAATTTATGTAAAATTGTATCAGGGAAACTACTGATGTTATGATGTAACCATTCAATTGAATCATTTCACGATAAACAGAAAATATTTCTATTATAGTAATAAATTAGTTTTTATCACGCTGAGCGGAAAAATGTAGCCGAACACTTTTGCTAACGGAAAAGTTCTGACTAAAACTGAATCATATTTATGATAATATAAGTAGACTAATTGGAGCAACTAGATTTTTCATAAATATGGTTCGGTCTTAATCAGAATTCTTACTTTACTATAAGAGTATCCGGCTACAATTGTAGACACAATTTTTTGGTTCAACAAGAAAGAAGTTTCGAATTTGAAAATAAAATATGTATATTTTATTGTACACTTCTTTTTCTATTTAACTATCTTTGAGTAGGTTTAAATAAATAATGATGGTAAATTTTTTTTTAAATATTTCTAAAATGATGCCTACTGAATATAAATTTGAATTCATATTCACTTAAAAAAAGCAATAGCTAAATAAATTGATATTCATCTAAACAACACAAATGTAAATAATGATAAAAAAAAGAAGATATTATAATAATGAAAGCTTGTACATTGTACAAGTACTCATTAAACAATAATATTTCCTTTCTTTTCTTCCTCCTCTTTATTATTATGATAATCCATTATTATCTCTTTCAATAAGTTTATAAGTATTCTTAATATAAATTTAAAAAAAAATACAACATCTACTCTCTTCAGCTCCAATACTAAAAATGTTATATTTATTAAATCAACAATTTGATTATCTATATTTCTTATATATGCTTTTCATCTATGAAAAACTTGTATGCATTAATTATAATGAAAATAAAATATTTATGTACAATATTAACAATAATGAACGTATGAAAATTTTGTTTGCATATTATTATCATACAATATTGTTAGCATAGTGAACTTAGTCAACAACATTATTATAAACGGACCAACTATATTTAATTCTTTTATAATGTTATTAGTGTTGTGCTCTTCGACACTGGCATAATTACTGTGTTTAATTGTGCATAGAATCCGTTTACAGTTGAGTTTATATTGTTGTCACAGAAATGATATAAATTAAATTAACTCATTACATTTTAATAAACGCAATTATCATCTAATTATTTTTTTTCCCCGTAATTTTAATAAAATTTTGTAAATTGCTCCTTTTTTTTAATTTAAAATAATTTGCTCGTTTCTATACTTAATAAGTTTTAATTTATAATCAATATTTTAGTTAAATTGAAGTTGATATAGTATGTCGCCGATTGAATAGTAATTTGCAAAATTATTGCAATATATGCCGAAATCAGAATTTCACTCGCATCTCATAAATCCAATCAATATCTTCCAATCACAGTAAATTAAATGGATGAAATATATTTACGAAATATGTCCAATAGTTTATCAAGCACAAATAGCAACAAAAATTGAATGAACATAATATCTGAATTTTTATATTCAGTTGGTGTTACATTGTGACTCTTTAAATATGTATGATTTTTTTTTATGTATAAATAAATATATATAAATAGTACACTTTCGAATCTATACATACACTTAGACTCTAAGACTAAACTGCTAGTTGTTAATTGTTTCGCTGTGTTTATGAATTTGCTATACGACCCAATCGTTATATCTGTATAGATACATACCAAAGTATAATAATACACAAAAACCCGTACACTTAACTTACTTATATTCATTGGACACAACCTCAGCACAGCTCAGTTCAAGTTTAAGATCCGTTCGTACTGGAGAAAGTAATATTTTTGTGTTAATTGACTTAGCTGTGTTTCTCATTTCTTGATATTAAATGTACCGCTAATATAATTTAAGTATTAAAAATAAAATATATGAAGTTAAATTGCTAATAATTAAATAGCATATTGTTCAGTGAAGGAAAATAGTTCTTATTTAAAAAAAAAAAAAAAAAACGAAAGAAAAACAGTAGAGGATATAGAAACTGTAAAATGTTTATCAATAAAAGACGACGTAAACAAAATTTGAGCAACAACAACAATGATACACTTTTCAATAATAACAATTTGTGTAGTACAATTAAAAAATATTGTTTGCAGCATAAAAACTGTACTGGAATGACTGATGAGGTGTGTTGTGTGTTTTATTTTTATTTTCAATTCTTTATTTATGTAGTTATACTTGCGCGGCTTAGAGAAATATAATTTATTTTTAATTCATTTTGTAGTTTTTTTTTTTTTTATAAGAAAGTGCATGCAGAAATGATCGGATACTGTAATTTGAAACTGGTTTTAATTTGAAATTCATTCACACAAAAATAAAGTGATTTTTTTTCATTTAATTAAGTGATCAGTTTCCCGGAAGGCATGATACAAATCATAAATATCAATGCATAAGATCAAGAAATTTTTATAAGAATTAAAAACAATTAAAAATTTCTCTGAAAATTTGTTCCATCAGGTTTTTTGATTTTTGTTTTTTGTTTTTTTTATTGCAATAATATAAACAAAGAATAATGAACGTATATAAAGTAAGAGAAGTGAACAAATTTCATTTTAAAAATATTTCAAAATTTAATAATATAATATTCTTTGATACAAAGATAAACATATGCATTATTCTGTTAGGCTATTCCTAGGATTTCAAATTGGATTATTTGTTTCAAAGGGGCTTCGTAAAACAATAGCCATTAATTAATCTTATCCTTTATTATTTTGATATTATGAGGAAACTGAGCTTCTTATGCAATTTCAAAAGAATCGGTTTGTATTTTAGAAATGGAAAATAGATACAAAATTTATTTTAAATTTTAATAACTCTAGAAAAACCATGTTAAGTATTAAATATTTTAACAATCTGCATAACTAATCAATTGGATTATTATTTATTCGAATATTAAACGAATTAATCAAGAGAGTAAACATGAAAATGAATTACCTTAAATAGATTGTATGTATGCTTAATTTATTAACTACTTTGTAATTATGTTGCCTTTCAAATAATAATGGTATGGATTTGTAGAAGTTGACATTATATTATCAATACTAAATATCGTCAATAATCAACACTAACCTGCAATTTTTTTTTTTTTTTTTATATATAATTGTAAATTATTGTTTATCTAGATAATTAAGTGCCCTAGCGAATGTTACAATGATTATGATAATAAATATATAGCTTTCATGAATAGGACTTCTATTCTCGAATTCATTCCAAATTTATGACACTATAAATATGGAATGAAAAATATCGCATGCTAAATTTGAAATATGGAACAGGGCTATTCCACGCTAAAAGTGACTTTTTTGTAACATAAGTTACGATCTTTTTTAAATCTCACATCTAAAATACAGTTTGAATTGAGAAATGACGTATAGCAAAGTTGTTTATTTTAATAATATGAATAACTTTGTCTTACATCACTTTCCAATAAAAAATAGATTTTAGGTATGAGATTTAGAAAACATAGTAACTTATGTTACCGTTTAGTATGGAATGCCCCAACAGTGTAAATGTTGGTAGTCTTGCAGCAAATATATTCCATATAATTATGTTGGATAGTTGAAATTAGGCATGTGTAGAACTGAATTCAGTTAACTAATTATGGAATGAAATATCATTTTGTGAAGTTAGCTTCGTATTGTTTTATTGTGCATCTTTAAAATTTGAATATATAATAAGAATATTCTGATTGGATACGTATATCGTATATAAACTCTCACAATTGCTACTGTTTTTAATTGATTTGTTATTTAAGATCTAAATTTAAAACTTACATTATTATTTAAAACAAATCATTTCTGTTATTATTATTTTCTTAAAATATATTTTCAAAATGTATTACAACTTTTAATTTCATAGAATCCAAGAAATTTTCATGGTTTGTGAAATTTATAGCTATGCCATATTCAATTATGAAATGCGAAATACCACTTCCATATTTTTATGTAGAATGATTTTCATTCTATAAATATTGACATGGTAAATTCGAGAATTAACCGAATTGAATTTCGTTCCATATTCTTGGCATGTTATGTAAAATATTGGCATTCTATAAATATGGAATGATTCGAGAATTGAGGCCCAGACATTTTATTGTATTTACTATATTTCTATTACATTTTATTGATTTAATCATTTTTATTTTCTTTTAACATTACATTCAAGTAATTTGCAGCCTATTCGGTTTAATATGAATGAATAAAAATAAAATAAAGAAAAAAAAATATGCTTACAAACATAAAAAAAAATGTATTCATTGGTTACGTTTAGTTGGTACGACGTGGTTAAAATGTAGTAATGTTTAATAAAATAAAATTATTTTCATTAAAACTATTGGCGTGAAGTGTTTGTGTATTAACGCATTTAAATCGTTATAGGAAACGTTGCTATTTTTTTTTTTTTTAAATTGTTCAGTTATCGAGTGTTCTAATTGTTTATCAAATATTAAGTTTTTGAAATAGAATAAAAAATATGAATTTTAAAAAATTTAGGACAACAAAACTTGTAAGAAGCAAAAAAAAAATCAAGCAAATATTCATATATTTGAAATTGACTAGCTTGGCTGTCCTAATTAGTATTATTTTTTTTTTTATTGTATATTTCGCGAATACATCTAAACATTTATTTAAATATCAATAATAATAAAATATTTGGAACCTACTTTAATCGCTGTAATGTAATCTGTTTTGTCGAATATTAACGAACAAATTAAATAATGTTTTATTAATGCGATTAGAAAAATATTAATATAGGGCATTATCATGCAGCATGAAAACTTAATAAATTTTTTGTTTTTTTTTTTTTAATTTTTTATTTATTTAAACGATTTGTTTTTGGTTTTATCTTTATTACTTTGAACCGATTTATAGTCTATTAAATGAATATTAGAAATACATATAATAATATATTCTTAAAATTTAGTTCATTTTTTTTATCAATTCAATTTTTACGTATATATATAATATATTTATATATATATATAAAGAAAAAAAAAACTCAAATTGCTCGCGTAGCATATTTTATTTATATTGGAATGTGCAAAACACATTAATTAATTCAATATTTGTTTTTAGCAATATTAATTTTTATTATTCTTGTATTGTGTTTTATTTTAGTGGCTTTCGATACAGTTGAGAAATGTATAAATTATAAATAACATGCGTATTAAGTGAACAATAAAAGTATCTACTCAACGTAACCGTAATTATTGTAGGTGATCAATGTTAATGCCCGCCGCTTATAATAAAAATATAATTAATGTGTAAATATTGTTTGCATAGCAATTATGTATGCAATGTCGACTACTTGACCGATAACTGAAAGATTTTTGATCTAAAAATAATCGTACACAGAAATAATAATGGAAAAAAAATATACTTACATTTGCGGGCATTAGTTTGTTTGTTTATTTATTTATTTATTTGATTGTGTATTACATTTAAGATTATTAATATAATAATAATATAGGAATTTATATATAATTAGACTTAAATGCATTCAAATAAAAAAGTGTGTTTGATTACGAATGGATTCTAGGTAAAACATTTTTAAATCATGTCAGCATAGATTCATTCTGATAATTTTGGCACGTAAACAAGTTATAGTGCTTATATTAGGTATCCCTTTGGTTAGTGTTTATAATGTAGATCTACCTAGAGCGCAAATCCTATTGAATCCAGGATTTAATATCAATTATTTATTATTAGTTTTTTTATCATGCAATTTACTCTATGTTATTTGATATTATCATAAAAACAAGAAATAGATCAGAAGATTTTACGTTTGATTCTTGGTGCGGTCTTATTGATGTGTTGTTTGTTCAAATATATAAATATTTATAATGCATTTTTTTTTTCAATTTTTTAATTAAATTTCACTCAATCCTCATCATTGCAGTGTCTTCAAGTAGCAACAAATGTAACCGAACAAAAACATCACATAACGCGTGAGGTACGTGGACAAAATTTAGGCATTTGTCGTGGTTTTCGTGGATGTACCGTATGGTTAACTGGATTAAGTGGTGCAGGAAAAACATCAATTGCTTTTGAATTGGAAGAATTTTTAGTTTCACGAGGGGTTCCAGCTTATGGATTAGATGGTGACAATATTCGAACCGGATTGAATAAAAATCTTGGATTTAGTCAATCCGATCGTGAAGAAAATATACGACGTGTTGCTGAAGTGGCTAAACTATTTGCTGATAGTGGCGTAGTTGCAATATGTAGCTTTGTGTCACCGTTTGCTGATGATCGTGAGATGGCACGAAAAATTCATAAAGATTCTGATTTAAAGTAAGTTTGAAAATTATTTTAAATTTACATAATAATAAATTTAATAAATTATTGTAGATTTTACGAAGTATTTGTGAACACGCCATTAGATGTTTGCGAGGCTCGAGATGTGAAGGGATTGTATAAAAAAGCACGTGAAGGAAGTATCACTGGTTTTACTGGCGTTTCCCAAGACTATGAATCCCCAGAAAATCCAGATTTAATTGTGACAACAGAAGGTCTTTCGATACGTGATTCCACAAATCGTTTAATAGAATTGCTCGAAAGTGAAAATGTGATTCCAAGAAATTTACGAGAAATTGAAGTGGTTTGTATTTAAATGTTAACAGTTTCTATCAAGCTTTAAACTTAAACAGTAAATTATTTTTTTATTTTTAGATTCCAGAATTATTCGTACCAGGAAGTCGAAAAGAAGCAGCTATATCTGAATCAAAATCGCTTCCCTCGTTGGAAATTTCCACTGTTGAATTGCAATGGGTACAAGTATTATCGGAAGGCTGGGCATATCCACTTCGCGGCTTTATGAGAGAACAAGAATATTTACAGGTAATACGTCACTTTCTTTTCTATGTTATCGAAATATAATATATACCAATTTTTCTGTTTAAAATAGACTTTGCATTTCAATTGTATTTTAAATGAAGATGAAACAGTTCGAAACAATCAATCGGTACCAATTGTTCTATCATGCACGGAATCCGATATAAAACTGTTGCATGATGCTAGTGCTATTGCCTTACGTTATGAGAACAAACCAGTAGCTATTTTACGAAAACCAGAATTTTATTATCAACGAAAAGAAGAACGTTGTTCACGACAATTTGGTACTAACAATCCAAAACATCCATACATCAAAATGATTCATGAATCTGGGACACACTTGGTTGGTGGCGATCTTGAAGTATTTGAACGTATTCGATGGAATGACGGTTTAGATCAATATAGATTAACACCAAATGAATTACGATGCAAGTTCAAAGAGCTTAATACTGATGCAGTATTCGCATTTCAATTGCGTAATCCTATTCACAATGGTCATGCATTATTAATGCGTGATTGTAGAAGACAACTATTAGAACGTGGATTTAAAAATCCAGTGTTATTACTTCATCCTTTGGGAGGTTGGACAAAAGATGATGATGTACCTTTGCCCGTACGAATGGCTCAACATCAAGCAGTTTTAGACTCAGGTGTTCTTAGTCGTGAGCAAACTGTTTTGGCAATATTTCCATCTCCAATGATGTACGCCGGTCCAACAGAAGTTCAATGGCATGCTAAAACACGGATGAATGCTGGTGCAACATTTTATATTGTTGGACGCGATCCTGCAGGTATGCCACATCCCGACAAAGAAGCATATCCTGATGGTGATTTGTTTGATGGTACACATGGAAAGCTTGTACTAAAAATGGCTCCAGGATTAGATCAATTAGAAATAATTCCGTTTCGCGTGGCTGCCTACGATAAAACAGTTTCACAAATGGCATTCTTCGAACCAAAGCGGAAGGAAGATTTTGAATTTATTTCAGGAACCAAAATGAGACGTTAGTAAATTTTTATTCGTACTGTTAACGTTTTCAATAATGTTTCTTCATTTATAGATTTTGCACGTACAGGCACACCTCCACCCAACGGTTTTATGGAACCAAAAGCATGGCAGATTCTATCTGAATATTATCAATCGCTACCTAAATAGTTTATTTTATTTAAGAAAATTGCACATATTATTTGCTTTGGCTTGAGGAAAAATATTTTTTTGTATTTTTTTTTTTTTTTTATACAGTCAAGTTAATTGAATTTAAATATATATCAATTTTTTTTGTTACAAAAATTAATTTAACTTTTTATATGGATATACTATGCAATATAGTACCTAGCCAAAATCTAGGTACATTTATGTTATTTTTGTATTTGTTACTTTTTCATTTCTATACGATGTTCAAGTTTAGCTCAAAGCTAAATAAAATTTTATATATATTTTTGTTTTTCTATTTATTATTATTAAATATTTTAAACTATAAATTATTATTCTCTCTTATTTTATAACTGTTATTATTTGGATATACTTATATAATACATTTTATGGCTGGTTGTGGTTATAGTCTCTTTATAACCATATCTGAAAAACGGTTGTCTTTACATTTTTTTTGTACTTGTATTTTGTTGTTTTTTTTTCGATAATTTCGATAATTTCAATAGAAAATATAACTTCGCAGTAAGTGCTCGCCAGTCAGGGGCTCAACTATGGTTGTACAGAAACTTGTTGTGATTTCTTGAAAGCGATTAATTTTTTTTCAGTTGATCTGATCAATGGCTCGTTTCGCAAGATGGAATATATTATGAAGTGAATAATTTGATGACTAAAATATTGATGGGTTTAACTTAATACAAATACACTTCCTGTAGAAGCAAGAAAGTTATTTAGTTATTGTAAAAATATCACTTTTATTATTTAATTGGTGTTTTGGAAAAAATCAAGCATATATTTTATTGCTATTTAAATTAGATTTAATTAAGATATAAATATAAAAAGTATTGAAATATTTAAATTTTTATACTGACATTTATTACATTATCTCTATTGTATTTATTTTCTAAAACATTGAATACTTTTCTCATATACATCTATAACGCTCGTAATGTGTGCTTTTATCTTATTCTCATCTGAAATATAAAATTTAATATTAGTATTAAAAAACATATGAAATTATAGAAAATGTGAATGAAAAAAATTTAAATTAATTACCATCATCGTTTCGTTCATGAAACATATGTGTCGTATCTCGTGAAATTTTAACAAATTGTTCATATGAAATTCGCTTATGGTCATAATATGGCAGTAAAACTTTTCTAACCTTATCAAATATCAGCGTTTTTTCAATTTTAATCTTTTTTATTATTGCTAGTGGCACTTGTTCAATTAACCCCTTTGTTTGCATTTCTTTAACACTCTTTCGAAGGTGCTTGTCTACTTTGAGCTCTTTCTCAGTTTTCTCTATCACTAATGGCTTTGGCCAGCCTATAAAATTTGTGTATAAGCCATTTAACTTATTTTGCGGTTGATAATTTTTAGTATTTTCATCACGTTTTGGTTTGCTCATGGTCAGAGATGACAGAGATGATTCAGTCTCTTTCGTGTCACGATGTCTCCAATTATTTCGATAAATTCCAGAAGAGGTCGATGGAAATATATTATTTTCATTTGTTACAGGTTCGTTTTCCATTGCAGTGGATTGTGTTGAGACACTAAGCGCTTCAATTTTATCCCAATCCTCAAAATGAGCATCACCGAATAATTTTTGTATGAAAGTATCACATTTCTCCTTCGTTTCCTTTATTTTATCTCGTAATTGTTGTTCAACTATTTCATTACATTTTTGCGCTTCAATTTTCTCTTGTTCTTTGATTTGCTTTAGAAGTAAACAATAATCAATTTGATTTGATTTATTAGAATTATCTATTGACTGATATTGTTTCATTATTTCGTTCAAACGTAATTGGTTTTGCATTTCCTGTGCATTAAGTCTTTGGTCTACAATTTTTGATAATTCTGTTAAATCATCGCTGAGTTCAAAATCTTCTCCAGGTAATAAACCATTTTCACAAAACATTGATGAATCATCAATATTTTCTTTAACTTCCGCCCTGAAATCTTCTGGAATGCTTGCCATGTTCGAATTATTATGATTTTTTTTTGAATGTGCATGACTGAAGCGCTCATTATCTTTTCTTTTCGGTTCTATTTGTTCATGGTTGGATAGATTTGTCTGTTTAACATTTATTAACGATTGATCTTCTGTGGTATTGAATACAATATTACTTGATCCACCAGAGGTTTTAGAATGGGTTCTATTATTTATATTTTCATGTTCCTGTAAGTCTTTATTTAAATTATAGTTTATCAATTCAGGATTTATTTCTATTGCCGCATTTCTTTTAACAATCGCTGCGTTGCCCAATAAGTTAGGAGTAATATTTGAATGTTCAAAATCTATTTTCTTTTGAATTATTGCATCAATATCATCAATATTGTCGTTAATAACGGTTTCAGCATCAGACACATCAGAATTATCTAGATCATCTACCTCTCTTTTAATAAGTTTTTTACTAGCATGATTTCTATTAACAACAATTTTTCGTTCTTCCGCTTGCTCAATTATCATGTTTGCTAATTGTGATATTTTAGATATCGATACATTTTTCTTATTTTTTTCTCTAATTTCATATATGGGAACGTGTACTTCTTGTTCAATATTATAATCCAATTCTGTCTCAGTTTCCCAAGGCTCCGATATTTCTTTTTTAATTACATAGTCGATTTCTGTTTCCGTATCTGAAGGTGGATCAACTTTCCGCGGGTCTGCTATTTCTGTTTTAATTTCATGATCGATTTCTGTTTCGACATCTGAAAGGCCTGCTCTTTCTTTTTTAATTACATAGTCGATTTCCGTTTCGGTATCTGAAGGTGGATCAACTTCTGGCGGGTCTGCTATTTCTGTTTTAATTTCATGATCGATTTCTGTTTCGGCATCTGAAGGTGGATCAACTTCCGGAGGATCTGCTATTTCTTTTTTAATTCCATAGTCGATTTCTGTTTCGGCATCTGAAGGTGGATCAATTTCCGAAGGTTCTGCTAATTCTGTTTTAATTTTATGATCGTATTTTGTTTCGGCAACTGAAGGTTGATCAACTTCCCATGGCTCTGATTTTTCTTTTTTAATATGATAATCGAATTCAGTTTCCGTTTCAGAGACTACTTCCTCCTTAAGATCTGATATGTCCTGTTCAAGAAGAGTTTCCGTATCTGAATAATCACTTAAAAAGCTTTCTTCTTGTTTAATGTGAACATCTCGTTGAATAGTTTGGAAACTATAAAGAGATGTGTCAATTTTCGTCTGCGGCAATTGATCGTTTTTCGCCCGTTTAGAGTCCTTCAATTTATTAAGCGATTGTATATCATATTCACTACTACTGAAACCGGAAATACCTCCTGTATCATCATTAATTTTTCTCTTTAAACCTTTTTCACGTCTTGTTTTATTTTTTTCAACATCGCAAACAGTCGATTGACTACCTTAAATTAAAAATACCATAATAAATTATGAAGTCAATTCAGTTTAAAATAATGAATTTGTAACTTGAAATACCTTCATAAGGATGAGAAGCATATTGTTTTTTCACATCTATTGATTGATGTTTTGATTGATTAAAAATACTTAAAGCCCTTTCCACTTCCTGTCTATCTTTGCAAACATCACATTTATTCCTACAATTTGGAACTTCACTAACATTAAAATGATTCGAAAATAATAAATGACGACAATTAATTGACTCGCAACATTCAACTATTTTTTTAAAATCATTCATTTTTAGTTTTAATTGCGTGTTATCTTCAGCAGTTTTGGAATAATAAATTCGACAATATGAATCTTTACCATCACGTCCAGCTCTACCAGATTCCTGTTATTACAAAAGAAAAAAAAACCATTGTCCATCAGTCAATATTAAATAATTATATGTAGTTATATATAATAATTGAGCAATAGTTTACTTGATAATATCTATCAATGCTCTGTGGGACATCCCAGTGAACAACAAATCGAACATTTTCATCATAACTTCCAAAATGACTAGAGTCAGTAATAATAACAGAATATTTTCCGGCCTTCCAATCTTGTTTAATGTCTTTTCGGTCATTAGTATCCAATTCGGTATGATAGGCGACCGTCTTAATTCCTCGTTCTGCAAGAGTCTTAGCCACTTCTTCTACGCTTTCTCGAGTGCGGCAATATATAATTCCACAAGGTTTTTGGTTCTTTTAATAAAAATGAAAAAAGTATAAAGAGATACTGAAAAACAAATAATTAAAGTCAACTGGTAGACAATAAAATATTTAAAATTCTTACATTTTTAACATCGGCTTTATTAGAATTATTTAAACAACTCCTTACAAACTGTTTCAAATGCATATATTCGTCTTGAATTGAATTCTTGAAAATAACATCATAAAAAATGTTCTTACGAAAACTAGGAGTTCTAAAGTCTGCAATTGGTTCTTTTAAATTTAAATCTTTAAAGATATCTTGTACAACCTCATTCGAAACCATTGAAGTCAATGCAATCCATGGTATAGAAGGGTATTTACTTCTTAGTTCGCCTAATTTCAAATATTCTGAACAATAATTTGGATCCAACTGACTGACACAGTTGGCTTGATCAACTACTACGTACGCTAATCTATGATATTTCACAAGAGTTTTCATAATTTGGCTAAATTCCCCGGTTACCACTTCCTCTTTAGTTATATACAATAACTTTATTGTTGGTTTTTCACTATTTATATCATTTAAAATAGTTTCTCGATATTTCTTTGCAACGTTTCTATTAATTGATTCAGTATTTACTTTAAATTTAGCTAAGTATGGTTTTTGCTCATTAAATAGTGCTAGCGATGTACAAAGCACAATCGTTACTTTATTTTTTTCAATAACAGCAGGTAACTGATAACATAATGACTTACCGCTGTCAGCTGGCATTGAAAGGAAGACATCTTGTTTACCTGAAGAAGATTTACTTTATTAATATATTAATGGCATCATCTAACTACTAAATAAACACATTTACAACCCATTAAAAAGAACTATAAATATAATGCGGTTATATTTTAGGAACACCCATACTTTCTATATTAATTTTTCTGTTCGTTCTAACACATTACAATTTTTTATTGTAATAAAGTACTCAGTGTTAAAGTACGATCTTAGATGAGATTGTAATCTTTTTAGATCATTTTAAAATCGAGATCTTTATAGCAAATAAAGATGAATTCCATGTTCATCGACCGTCTTAAATAATTAAATTTTTTAAAGAGGACCTACGGTCATTGATCAATAAAACTACCAAGTTTTAATTTGGCGCCGACGTTTTTTTTAAAAATAATTATTTTTATTTATGACGATTTATTACTACTGTAAAATATTAATTAAGCCTTGAAAAAGAAGCAAAAACTATTCGAAACGTCGGCGCAAAATTAAAGCTTGGTAGTTTTATTGATCAATGACCGTAGGTCCACTTTAAAAAATTTAAATAAAGATGAAAATAAAATTTCAGATCAATAGATCATTTAACAGCGAATTGAAAATGTCAACTTCTAAGGGGCAAACAAACAGTTTGTACATGAATAACTCAGAATCTTATTTCAAAAATCAAAAAAATTGCTTAATCCAACTTATAGAAAGTCGATCCCAAGGAATCTATTTTTAATACTCTTGAAGTTTTTGATTTTTGGAATAAATTTCCGAGTTATTCATGTACAAACGGTTTGTTTCCCCCCCCCAGCAGTTGACATTTTCAATTCGCTGTTAAATGATCTATTGGGTATGCGATTTATCTTACCGTGGATTCTCACGAGAACGTCTTGCGTTTTGCGTTTTGCGATTTTACTTAAGTATTATTTTTTTTTGTTA
>JAABKK020009643.1:0-23650 GCA_011634745.2 Catotricha subobsoleta
AAACTAGTAAGCAATCGTGTAGCGAAGGTTTCAACGATTCCAAATCATCTGAGATAATTCAGATTGGTCTTTGGGAATTGAAGTTATGCACATCTAAAAAACCACTGCAAAAATACATGAAAATATGTCCGCTTTACCGGAGAATGGCCCTATTATCTAATGTCATGCCTCGATTAATTGTTACATGTGCTTATATAAACCAGTCTTACTGCCACTTATGATGTCTATCCAGAAATAAATACGCCGTTTATATGGGATAAGCAAAGTCAAGACTAAAACTTCATAAATATACTCGTTTCAATTCAAAAACTAAAAAATAATACATTAGAAAATACGCTAGGATTATCCACTTAAAATTATCGCACTGTGCTTTATTTCAAGTAAATACGATATAATCATAAAGAAATCAAACTGATAATAAGAATAAATTGATCGTTTTCACACATATAATGGCGGTAAACTTTGATGAACTTATTTCGTGTGTTATTTCGTGATTTTAGCGATACTATTTTGTTCAAAATAGAGATAATGTAATTTTTTCTCAAAACTCACGGGGAGTAATGCATGCCCCATCCCCGCTATTCATCTAAATTGAGAAGTGTGTTAAATCAGGGTTGTTACGGTTTAAAACAACTGTGTTTAAAACAGTTTTCAAAAAAACATTGGTATACAAAATATGTTTTTTTCGCCATTTTTAACTCAGAGCGCATTTTAAAATAAGTTTAACTTAGCGCAAATATATTATTGTCAATAGAGAATTTACAATTCACAAGCATAAAAACTATAAATAATGATCTATTTTCATTTCCTAAATTTTCTTTCTTACACCAACGGCGGCGGATCCAGACACTTATTTCAAGGAGGTTCACGATGCATATACACATTTCAACGAATATCCTTATAGTTCTTATTTTAATCCAAGTAATATATGCGTCTTTTAATTTTATTAGCTAATTTTTCAAATTTCAGAAAAAAACATGTTTTAAACAAATGTTTTAAATATGTTTTGTTCTTTTGCAAAAAAAACATGTTTTTTAACAACCCTTAATAAGATGAAGAAAAAAATAATTTTGTTATTTTATTACTTGATCAGCTAATTTAGAGTTAAAAAATATGTTCAAGGCAACACTGTCCATATTTAGACAACATCTTTTGACAAATGTATATGTTTTGCACCATTTAAATTTAAAAATGAATTTTAAAAATAAATAATGAATAGTACAAAAATATAACAAAAATTATTAAGTTTTATTTGTAGATGTATAATATTAATTTTAAAATTGAAGAAAATCACGTTAAGTACCAATTAGCATAAGAATTTGAAAGCGACTAAGAGAAGCATTGATTAATATAATCGTTAATATACTGTTCTAATTAGTGAACCCTAGTATGCAAATATTATTATAAATCTACTTCGCATATCTTTATGTAAAAATTATCATTAAAAACAGTAAGTTGTTTGTTTTGATAATCGTTTACACAGTGCCGTGCCGTTGGATCTTGGGCCTGGCGCTATAGGCAAGATTAAGGAATTGGCCGCCTTCAGCGCTGTTTCTAAACAAAATTAACTAGAGACAAGATAAACTTGGCCGCCCAAAAAAAAAGTCCTCACTTCAGGTGTGAGCTATAAACAAAAAAAAGGTCCTCACTTTACAATAAGTTTTAAAAAAAAGACGGGAATCGATTTGGTCGCTCTAGACCTAGGCCTGTTGGCTTATATGGGTGGCACGGCCCTGCGTTTACAGAAATAACCTAATAACTATATTGTATATTTCTAGCATTTACTGCAGTTAGTAATTGCCAATGACTGCAGAGCTCAGTTCAACAAACATAACCCAATATTTGAAAATTTTATTAAACTACGGCTAACTGGTAAACGATATTTTTCATTGGAATCATCTTAAAACCCAATCGAAAAGAATTGCTTCCTTTCATCATTCCATTCAAATTGTCTTCGTAACGATCATAAAATGATTTTTTTCATAACGATGAAGCCAATTCTTCTTACATTAAATTTAAAAGGTCAGATAATTAATTAAAATCAATATATTAACCGTTTTTCTCGCTTATATATCTATGCCTCTTATTGATCATTCCTTTCTAACAGAGGTCGATATATTTTATGTGTCCAAGAGATCTTACGTTGACTTAATTATCTAATGCAAACACAAAATCTAAATTATTATAACTTATTAATATTCTTCTATCCACTAATTATATACGTACTTACGTGACAAGGTAAATATCTGCATAATTTGTTTCTATTACATCCGGTCTTAAATCGAGACATTATATTATAGAAAAAAGAGTTCATAAATAACGTTCGAATAGTAAATGTTGTTGCCAAAAAAAAAGTAAAAAATTGCCTGGCTGTGTAAATAGATTAATTTGCATGTTTTATTTATCCTCGGTAACGGCATCGCATTTGTACGTAAAATTAATTATTAAAAAAAACACACATCAAAACTACTTACACACAAACTCATTACATATCACATCAATATCAATAATTATTTCATTATTTCATATATAATAAGATTATTATATATTGTGGCAAAGATTTCATTGTTTGAATATAACTTCTATTTATAAATAATATTTTTAGTTAAAGGTTACGCGTTTTAAAATTTCTAATTAATTTTTAGCTTACATTTTTACTGGTGGCACTCAGTTTAGTTTTATCATCCGAAGACGATATTTGGATTCGTTATAAAAATTTGAAAATTAATCAATTAAAAAATTATAATGACCACAAGATTAGAAATAAGTTCAGAAATTTATGCAGAAACAGATTTTAAAACATCAAATACGGGCAATGGAAGTTAGTTCTTTTTCTATTATTTTTTTTTTATTAATTGTTTAGTATTTACAAAAAATAAGATTATTAATATTTTACAGAAGCAATTTCAAGATTTTCATTCACTTATCCAACTGATAGTGATGAAACTGATTCCACTAATGCTGAAAAAGATAAAAAACAAATAAAACTTGATTCAGATGGAGATTTAATTGTGCAACGAAAAAATCGTGGTTCGATTGAAATTGAACATCATAGATCAACTGATTTAACATTGGTTGGCTTACAAGTTTGGCGTGGTGCATTAATTTTGGCTGATTTTTTATTTCATAATCGTAAAGAGTTTGGTGAAAAAAATATCCTTGAAGTCGGTTCTGGCGTTGGTTTGAGTAGTATAGCAGCTGCAATTTATTCAAAAAGATATATTGTCTGTACAGACATTGACATTGGTGGTATTTTAAATGTGATCAAAGGTAATATTGAAAGAAATTCAAATCTAACGGAAAATTGCGCTATCAATGTTATGGAACTGGATTTTAAAAATATGAATTGGTCAAATCAATTAAAGGATACCGTTAGAAATACAGATATTATTTTAGCAGCTGATGGTACATATATAATGCAATTCTTTCCAATGTCTATAAATGCTGTCATTAAAAATTGTTTTCATTTACTTTTTTTTTTTTTTTTTTAGTAATTTACGATGATGATCTTACGGAAGCATTTGTTAAAACAATAGAAATTCTCTTGGATCCAAATGATTGTAATGTTAAATTAAATAAAATAATTTACATTGCTTTGGAGAAACGGTATGTTTTTACCTTAGCAGATTTGGAAACTGCAGCACCTTGCTATGAATATTTTTTACGATGCATTGAAAATATCCGTTCAACAAAACAATGGAAATTTAAATCGATTCCTATTGATTTTCCACAGTATTTTGATTACGAACGTGTTAAGGAATTAGTATTATTAAAAATTTATTTGTGATTATTTTATGAGGTTCGAATAGATTCCATAATTTATATAAAAATCAGAAAGAAATCATTATTTTAATTAGAATTTTTTTTTGATTCTAAGGCGAGCAAAATTACTTTTATATAAAATTCCAAATTTTACATAAATATAATAGAAAATACAAATATATTTGAATTTCCAATTTAATTTCAATCACTTAATATGCGTAAAATATTAAAAAAATATTTCTTTTATAATTTATTGAGTGGAATTACTTTTTAATATTTGCAGTAGTGTTGGCAATTATAAGAATAGCTATAATATTCATTTTCTTACAAAGCATTAAAATTGAACATTTAAATACATATTAATATTAGTCAGTAATGAGAATTTATCTAAAAACGAAAAGTTTTAATCAATTTTCATAGTGGATTTTGCTGATTTATTGGACTGAATAACTTTGAAATTGTTCGGTTTAAATCATTTAATTCCAACGACTTTTTTTAGCTTTTTTCGCATCGTCAATTGAGTCATATAAATTATTACTACTGCAATTACCACTACCACCACTTAAACTTGGTAACGTTGGTGCAATGAAAACACCTTTTTCTGGAACGGTTTCTTCCCATGTTCGATCGGATGATGCACGAAACTAAAACAACAATAATAATATTTTTGAATTTGTACGAAAAATATTGCTATAATTACGTGTTATTAAATGTAAAAGACCTGTGAGTTATATTGATTTTTAAATGCATCTCGCATAGCTGTAAATCGATTAGTGGCCGGACCAGATCTGTGCGATGAAGAACTACCACCATTGTCTGATGACGTGGCCATTGATGAAAAACTTGCACCTACTGGTTTTGAACCACTCATACCAAGACCGGGACGTTCTTTGTAACCCAATCCTGTACCACCGATGGCCATAGATTTACCTTTACCACCTTTGAAACGAGAATTTCGAAACCATGAACTCTGCATCGCCAATTCAAGTAAAGCTTCGGGAACCTCTTGATTTGCGCCTTCTAGATTTCGTACTAAATGTCCAGCAAATTCACGATCTTTATCGGTAACTAACGTATATGCGGTACCCTTTTCACCAGCGCGACCAGTTCGTCCAATACGATGCGTATGTGTATCAATATCACGTGCAATATCATAATTAACAACAGTACGAATATGTGGAATATCTAAACCACGTGCTGCTACATCCGTAGCAACCATAATATCAACTTCTCTTTTCTTAAATTTGGTTATAACCTTATTTCGATCAGCTTGATCAATGTCACCATGCAATAGGACAACATCATATTCTTGTACAGTTAAATTATTGGCAACCTCTTCTGCCTCAGCTTTTTTTGTGACAAATATTAGCACACTACCTTGAGACAGGAATTCAACCAATTTACATAGCAACCAATTCCATTTATGGATTGGATTATTGAAAACGAACATATGCTGTGTTACGTCCTCATTGGCTTCACCAATATCCCCTTGAACAATTTTTACGGGATCGGTAAGAATGTCGCGAGCCAATTTCTCAATACGTTTTTTAAATGTAGCGCTAAACAGCAATGTTTGACGATCAGGTCGAACATGATTACATATTGATCGAACTTGTGGCTCTATTAAATTGAAACGAAAAAAAAAAATCATTGTTCAATATGATAAACATTTAGAATAAAAAAAATATTTATATTTCTTACCAAATCCCATATTAAACATTTTATCGGCTTCATCTAGCACCAAAAATGTAACTCTTTGCAGATTAGTCGCCTTAATTTTAACCATGTCAATCATACGTCCTGGTGTTGCAACAACTATTTCTGCGCCTTGTTCTAATGCTTTACTCTGTTCCCATTTCGAACCACCGCCATAACAACAAACCACATTAATATTGTAAACTTTTCCAAACTTTTTTGCTTCATTGTAAATTTGCAGTGATAATTCTCTTGTTGGTGCCAAAATTAATGCTAATGGTCCATCGTCTGGCTGTAATTCTTTCTGATCCATAATATGAACTAACATTGGCCAAATGAATGCAGCTGTTTTACCACTTCCCGTTTTTGCAATACCAATTATATCACGACCACTTAATGCTGTTGGAATGGCTTGCGATTGAATCGGTGTTGGTTGTGTATATTCTGATTTACGAATTGCTTTCATTAGCGCTTCATCAAAACCGAAATGGGCAAAACTAGTTACTGGTCTTGGTGGTATTGGACCAGTTACTTTAATACCTAAATGTTGACGCAATTCTTCTAGTTGGCTTCTTGATAAGCTGGTTATATCTTCGTGAGGTGTATAGAAATTTTTTTCAAATGGTTTATATGTAATTTCAGAATGATCAATAGGTGGAAGTGGATCAATTTCGCGTTTACGTGGTGGTGCTATTGGATTTCCATCTTCGTCATATTCAATTTCATTGTCGGATACATCATCAACTAAGCCTGCAGTTGGGTTTTCTTCCATGTACCTTTGTACAAAAAATTTTCATGAATATTAAAAAAAAAATATCAACATATTATATTTATTGGTTTATTACGTACCGATAATAACTCTCTTCGTCATCTTCATCGTCAATGTCTCCGCGAGTACCTTTAATTTTTATTTTGGATTCAATTATTGGAGTATCTGTTGCTTTTTTGGTATTTTCCTTTTCTAAATGCTTTTCTAGTCCTTGCATAAATGCATCTAAAGGATCTTCTTCGTCAGAGCTGTCTGTAGAATTTTTTGCATCCTAAATAAATTTATAACAACAAATTATTATACTTTTTTGAATAAAGTGTAATTTAGTATTTGTATTTACCTTTGATGCATTGTTTGCAGATGGACTACCTGGTGCTGGTATATATGCCAAATCTGGTGTGGCTTCCTCATCATCGTCAAAATATCTTTTTATAGATTTTTATTCTTAGTTTTAAAAAATTTCAAATTAATGTTAATATTGTTTAAGTTGCTTACTCGTCCTCTGTTTTTGTTTTACGTTTTCCTAATGCATATTGTGATGAGCTAGCAAATTGTGCAATTGCGTCCATTGTAGAGTAACCATGTTTCGATAAGCCACTCGGTGGTACACTACCAGAACTACTACTATTACTAGCTGAACTTATGGATGGCTTCTGATGTCTACTGTTACCTCGCGATCCTGTTAATGAGCTTGGCGGTGGTACAGCATTCATTGAGTAGCCTTTTGATGTATTACTTGATGGTAATGGTTTTTTTGAATGGTTTGAATAACCGCCACCATATCCACTACGATAACTCATTATGGGATCAAAATTTTGTTTTCAATAATAAAACCTTAAGAAATTTACTATATTTTCTCGCTTTAATAATAATATTTGAATACAAAATTTACTATAATTTATTGTTTATCTGTCTGATATTACAAAATGTCAAAAATTAAATTGTCAAAAGTGTAGACAAAAATATTCACAAATGAATTCATTTTTAAAATGGAAAACGCAACACACAACGTATGACAAAATTTAATGTTATTTTCCCTCGTAAAGTAGTACATAATTAGTTTGGAAGAAAAAATGGCTTGTGATAATTTTTAAGAAATTAATAAGGGTTATTTAACATTGATTATTATATGATTTTTTGTTATACTTTAAAAAAGCTATTTTGGATAATTTAGTAGTTGTTCTCTTCAGAAATTACGTCACTTTTCCAAGAAGCACATGATTGAGAAAAAAAAAAGTCAACCACGAAAATAAAGGTATCGAGAAAAGGATGATAGGAGAGGAGGCGGCTAATGATCTAAAACAGATAGTCCTAATTCTTTAAACTTCTCCATACAATTCCATTGTTTCTTGCTTTCTCATGTGTGAGCCATGTAGAAGATAATCTTTGTTTTATATTAGACGATTTCGCGCGGACATGAATGTACGTGAATACATGAACATATTCACAAAATGAACCAATCAGCGCTTTCGTTTCGTGAATATATTCATGTATTTACGTATATTCATGTCCGCGCGAAATCGTCTATTACATTGAAGTGTGAACTGATTCTCTTATGCTGAATGTTTTATGATATAAAATGCTCAATATTCCAGTGCATATTTTATGGGTAACTAAAGGACGTAGTTCGCTATTGACCTCGGCTGCTTAAAAAATATAAACTGATATTGCTATTTTACAATTACGTAATCGTAACTGTTTTTTGTGAAAATGATGAAAATAGTGTCTTATAATTTTACCAAATTCGATTATCAGATTAATTATATCAAAATCATCTGAAAACGTTTGATATATGAAATAATATGAAGCAAATTAATTTTTATAAATCAAAGAATGTAATAAGTATTACTTTTATTTCCAGATAATAAAAATGATAACAATTAATCAATAGCTTATCGATATTCATGTAACTTATATTTATCTCTCAAATATGCTTAAATTAGTTCCAGTTAGACGCTGATCCAAATGAGCCTAAAACAATTAAATAAACTAGTTTACAAATACTATTTTTTAACCTATATACGTTTTTTTTTTCTATAAATTAATTTTTTATAAGCTTGCCTTAATAATAGCAATAAATTGTGGTCTATTAACCATTGTATAACCATTAACGAGTAACTGTAAGAGAACGCCATGTAATTCAGTTGCACCATAACAAAATAAATCAATGCCAAGTTCAATTGAATTGCCAAAATCACATTCGTCGACAGCTATCAAATTAAATAGAATAAAATAAAAAGAAACGAAATTCATTAGCATAAGCTTTATAATAAATTGAATATTTACCAATATTAGCTGCTGTTATTAATGGTTGAAGCTTTTCCATGCCAGCTGATATTAAATACGAATCACCTTTGGCTTCTTTAAATTTATCCAACATTTTCTTAAGGTTGGCTGTTAAATTGGTTTATTGTTTAAATACTATACCTGGATGTGATAAATTTTTCACCAAAATTAATATTAAAAATTCTATTTACCATTATTTTCCATTAATGGGCGATAGCCAACATCTGTTTTTTTATCAAACGGAACAACAAGACCACCTTTATGAAATGTTTTACAAACTGTACGAGCATTTCTTGCTTTCAATTTACCCGAATAAGAATCAAGGGAAATATTCTTCTGATGAGCGTAATCTTCGAGAGATTTTTTTAAAACTGTTGCCGCAGGACGATTAAATGGTGTTAACTGAACCTCTTTATCAATAAAATTACTAAATATTTAGAATAATAAAGAAATGTAATTGAAATAAATATTAAAATGCTTTGGAAAATTTCGATGATTTATATTGAAAGTAAAATTTAATAAATAATACGAACAATATCAATTATGGTACTTACATTACAGCTGAAAATAAATTGTCAGCAATAAAGTTAATTTCGCATCCTTTTGTAGCATCATTTTTGGCAATGAAACAATTACTATTAGGTTCATCACGCCAATATCCATAATGTAAACCAGATTTTACTTTATTGAAAATTGTCTAAAAATAATTTCGATGGAATAAATGCTGAATTATAAGTACTTGAAATACATTTTTTTTTTTAATTAAATGTATTGACATGTTTACCTGAAATTCTGGTGGATCATAGAAATATCTCCAATGCCTCAAATAATCACCGGGTTCATACATATCTGCATCATTAAATTTACCAGCCATTACATCAAATGGTCCAACCAATTGCAAACCGAATTTTTCAAAAATACATTCGGGCTTCTGTTCAGATTTTGCTGTAGCAACACAAAAATCCCAGAATGCAAAAAAATCGGCTGGCATATCAACCAAAAATTTATCTCTAATGAAAAGTGCTGGCTTTTGAAGAAGTTCCTTGTATTCCGATCGTTGTGAAAAACGACATTCCTTATCAAAGCAATTGTTTATAAAATCAATGTCGTTTTTTTGATTTGGACCGCCATCTTTACGTGATGACGATGATGAAGCTACCGATACAGAATCATTTCTTTCTGTAGAGATTTCGTTATCGGAATTTCCATCTTTCTTTAATGTTTTAATTGGTGATGAGGTCGCTGATCGAGTTTCTTGAGATGATGGAGAATTTGATGTACTATCGTTTGAACTGTTATTTCCAGATGGAGATTTTGACGGTTTTAAAACTGTTGAAGATGATGGACTTAAAGTTGCTCTAAATCTTTTAACATTATAATTTTTATTGAGTGGTGAAATACCTCGTTTATTAATTTTTGCTTCATTTTTATTTTTGTCGGTTTCTCCGACATCTTTTGATTCATTTGGCGGATGACTAAAACGATTTATGTGAGTTTCATTCTTTTGATAACAATCTAGTCCATATTTACAGCGTGGTTTTGTAATATTATCAGCCATAATTAATTAAAATAATCTTAGAAATATAAATAATTACTTAAAAATAAAAAAATTACGTATGTATAAAAAGAAACTTACCCAATGAAACAATTCAAATTAATGTTATTTTAATTTAAATACACTCGTTTGACAGATTGCAAAATATGTCAAAATAATTATATGGAATGAGTATTTATAAATTTCGTACGAAATAATGCAAAGACTTTTAAATTCTATATTTTCTTTGGATTGTGCAGAGAGAACTGCAAAAGATTTGGATCTTGTAATTACTTACCTATGGTTTTTGTTTACAATAACCCAACCTCTAACTTATGATTTCTTCCTCAGAAATAGAATAATGAATTTTAAGTTTATAGGCTTTAGAAAATATCAAGCTGTACTCATTTAAGGAAAATAATATCGATTACAAGTTTTTATCAATAACTTTTAGCTTGTAAGATATTTCTGTTTGAGCGTGTAATACAACAACAACAATAAAATTACACGCAATTCTTCGTCTAACTGAAAAATTTCACAAACAAGAGGAGGTCAACTAAAACTTTTTTAATGAAAATATGAGTCTTGCCAAGGATAACAGTTTTTCTTTCTAAACGAAAATTATCCGATCCGACCTATGTTTTTATGAAATATTTTCGATTTAGCGTAGAAATTTCAGCCTCTATAATGTCCATACTCCACACAAGTTTCTAATGCCCAAGTATGGGCATTAGGGTGACCGAGTTTTCATTATTTTAAAATTTTCCAGATTGCACCAAAATAAAAAAATTGTGTTTTCAAAAAAATAAGATAGCCAAAATGTTTAGCCGATTAGTGCATAATTGGCTGTTCGCAAATTTTTTTTTGTAGTGATGCAAAAGTACGTAAAAATGTCTAAAACGTTAAGATCTGCAATAAAAAAAAAAAAATTCTGGCCAAAAAAAATTTTTTTTTTGTATGAAAAATATTATTTTTTATTTTAAAAAAAGTTTTTCTACGAGTTGTTGCAAATAATTAGGTGATCATTTTATTGTATGGCCGTTTTTCGTTTAAGAGCTATCTTCAGGGTCAATGCATCAAAAACTATGGTTTTTATTATTTTTTTTTTTTTAGACATTTTTACGTACTAACTTTTGCATCATTAGAAAAAAAAAAAAACTTTTTTTTGGTAAGGGTACCCCCTGTCGTTTTTTCTCAAAATCAAAAAGCCCAAACTTTGTCGATTTTGCGCACAGCCAATTATGCACCAATCGGCTAAAAATTTTGGCTATCTTATTTTTTTGAGAAAACAATTTTTTTATTTTAATGCAATCTGGAATTTTCGAAAAGAAAAATTTCCCCATACAAAAGTCGGTCACCCTAATGGCACCCTAATGGGCATAAGCTAATGTGTAATAGGTGCCTTATATATGCCCAACCACAACCACACACAAGTTTCTAGAAAATTGACCTGAAAAATTGGTTAAAAAGAACGAGAGGTGAATACAAAATCACATATGCATAAAGAGGTCAAAACATGATTTATTTTTTGAAAAATTGAACAATTTTTCAACTTGAATTTTTAAGTAAAACAGTTTTTGAGCTCTTCATGCATATGTAATTTTATATTCAAATCAAGTTCTTTACACACAATTTTTTAAGTCAAATTGCTAGAAAGCAGGGTTTTTTACGTTTATAAAACAGAATCATTTTACAGCTCATTTTACAGTTTTCGTAAAATGTAAAATGTAAAATGATAGATTCCCAGAAAAAAGGTCAAAAACTACAAAATTTCGATATTCATTGAAGAAATAGCTTTAATTGTTTATTAAAAAAAATGAACATGTTTTAAATGATGAAAAAGAAAGTTAGAATTCATCAGTTTGAAGTTTGTCCATCAATTTTAAAAAATAGTACACATATAACAACTTTTTAGATTTTTCAAATGACAAATGATTTCTTGTCATCGAATTTACGTAGGACCATTGTGAAAAAGCACTCTCCAACTGAGCAGTGGATGCAGGCAGTTTCATAAGCTTTTCCCCAAGTGCTCCTAGATTCGGGTGCCTTAATCGAACCGTTGACCACTGGATCTTTAAACTTTGCTGTGAGATCGCTAAATATATCCGTCCCTTCTCGCCACTTTCTCCAGCTTTCTACACCATTTGCATTTAATTGCTTCAATAGAAAATCGGTGACTTCATTTATATCCCCTTCATCCAACTGGGCGTTGTCATAAGTCGGATGTAAATAATATGCGGCTAGCGCATAAGCATTTTTTTGCCATGTCTGGCAAATGGCAATGTGAACAGTAACTGGAGAACGTAAAAATTTCACCGTTATAGTTAAATATTTCAACGCATTATGGTACGCTTACATAAGTTACTAGCTTTCGTAATGTAAAATCGACACGAAATAAAAAAATTAGATTACTTTAAAGTTTAATAAATCATTTTTTTTTTTATAGTAAAATAGGCTATTTTACGTAAAATTAAATCTATTTTTCGTCCAAAATCTTACGACATTTTACATTTTACATTTTACGTTGCCAATCCTGCTAGAAACTTGTGTATGAGATTTATATCGACCGACGCTATATTTCATTCCGCATATATTTTATACTAAAAAAAAGGTGGTAAAACACTAACTCTAAAATTGGTATTTTTATTTTAGCAACTAAGCAAACAAAGCCTTAAATCAATTTAAAAGTAATTTACATTTTATATTAATTTTTTTTCTATATTTGTTAAGTAGTGACCGGGGGGGAGGGTTCACGATTGCTGAACTGTTGCAAGGCGTTACAACTGGGAAAGGAGGGGGTTAAGATTAGGGTATTTTAGTGTTAGGCGCTGTTCATATATTTCGTAACGCTTTAAGAGAAATTTCTCAAATTTTATTATATGCAATATCTCTGGAAATATCATTCATAAAGTAATTTGGAGCTGTTCTACCCGACCATTTAGGGGGTGTAAATTGGGGGGGTAGATCAACTTAAAGTTAAGATACGATTGATATTTACAGAGATATTACATATAACAAGATTTGAAAAAATCCTCTTAAAGCGTTACGTAATATATGAACAGCGCCTTACATGGCTTTAGAACGTTTCCTGTGATTAATGATTAAAATTTGAAATCTGCCCAATATTTAAATTATTGAATAAGAAATATGCGTTATGGTTGTTACGTGGCCGTGGAATTTCCCATATGAGAACACCATAAAATTATGTAAATTTCAATTTCAACCATTTTTGTACAAATCTCAAAACAGCATCGAAACGAAAAAAATATAAAAGTGATATTACCCGCTGTTTACATTAGCTGGCAGATGGCAAAAAAAACCGTGCCATCATAGAGCTGGCAAGCGATGGCAGTGCAATCAGCCAATCAACGGCGGCCATTGATCTGCCATCGCGTATTTTCTTGCCATCTGCCAGCCAGATGTAAACACCGGGTTACATATAAAAGTGTAATTTTAGTGAACGAAAATGATCAAAACGTTCATTGTTAGTGACAATTTGTTTTAGTGCACTTACACTTCCGTGTAATACCAGTTTAATCAACCCACCTTTATTATTGAAGAAGAAACTTTCTTTGGAATCGATGCCTAAAATTAACCAAATCCAGGGATTTATATTATTTTGAAAAATCGAAGCAATTTTTCGAATTTCGTATTTCGTAAAAGATCCGCTTTATTTTATTTATACTGTCTGAAGTAGTCGTTCATCTCAAATTTGGTTTTTTAGTTGCACAAGCACAATACACACTTACGCAAACCAATATTAATAAATCAAAAATTAATCAAGCTATAAAAATTCACTATCAATTTGGGGCTGTAGAATAGAGATGCATACAACGCACATCTGTTGAAAATTATAAGATTAAAAGAATTTAATTGTGTTCTTATTACTTTGTTTAATAATCTAAACGTTTTTATAGTTCCAGAAGTAAATGTTTATTAATAATATTGCAATAAGTTGATGGGCATTTTGTTTGTGTAAACGCCAAAAGTAAAGACGATCGTAAATTTAAAAAAAAATTTCAATAATAAAATCAACGCGCGTACATTAATCTCGCTTGTTGAAATGCAATGGTATATGGGTATGAGTATAAAAAGAAAAAATTATTAATGCAAATTATATTTTTAATTTGTTTTCAATAAAAATTCCACTATCGTTTAAACATTGATTAAGAACAGAAAAGTTATAGTTAAGTTTTGAAAAAGTTCTTGTCATTTTAATAATTCTTTTCATTTTCTTAGTTTTTTTTTTTTTCTGTAAATCATCATAACCTTAAAAATAAGTATTCATCATATTTGAACTCTTTAATTGTGTGTTGGAATTATAATGATGTGTACAATGACAGGTGAAGCATTTTTCATTTATTATTATTTTAATATACTTTATATATATATATATATAACATTTTTTTTTTTTTGTTTGATTTTTGGTTTTTGGTTTTTTTTTTCAAATTCATTTTTCATATGGTTCTGTTTAAGTTTTGTGTGAATGATTTTATTTTAATGATAAAAATTCAATTTAGAATATATTATGCATATGGAGACTGAAAATGTTGTGTAATTTGGATATTGTTGTAAATACTAGGTCGATCTAGAAGTGTATAGAAATTACTTGATCATCAATACTAATTATTCCCATAACATAAATTATGGTGGCTTGAATTTTTCCGTAAACAGACTTACATTTTTTTTTATGATTTTTTATTTATATATTTTTTTTTAAAGTTATATCTTTATAATTTATAACAATTGATAGCATTAGAATAAAAAAAAAAAAAGTGGTCTTTAAGACTTTAAGCCACTGTAATAGTTTTTGTTAAAATCAGAGTTTAATTTTTAAGCTTCTGTTTATTTTTCAGCAAAGGAATGAAGAGTAGACCTTTTTTATTGCATTTGTATAGTTATTTGTAAGACGCGATGCTGGTGGTAGTTTTTACAAATGCTTTTATTTCGACGTTTGTCATTTTCAGTGTTATGGAAACGATTTCAAATGCGAATGCTGATATTTTTTTTTGCATTTCTTATAATTTTTTTTTTTTTTTGATTTAAATTTTGCTTACGCAGTAGAAAATCTTACGTTGTTGACATTATTATTATGTTATTATTTCATATTAGCCATTTTTGTTGTTAAATATGTATGTTTCTATTGTTTACGTGTGTATGTGTATGTGGCTACGTGCACTGTTATCTAAATTAATGAGTAAATAATGGATTTAAATAAACTAACTGGCGATCAATTGATGCTCTAATTTTCATTTTCAATCATAATTGCCAATTATAAATAATATTCTCAATAAATATTTCTTTCATATCGTTTTCAGAGTACATTTACATAACGTAATATTTTTAATCTGCAGAACATTATGAATAAATTACCAGTAATAAAAAATAAGTTAATTAGAAAGGATATTGCATTAACAACATTGATTACTTTATCACCTGATAAACATATTTTGGACTTGAGTGGTAAATATTCCTCAATATTGGGAAATTTGCTACAATTGAATGAGGAAGTGATTACACAAAGTGTACAAAAAGCAATAGAAGAGAATTTTAAAAATCATAATAGTATCGATAATAGTGAATGGTTACGCATTTTATTTAAATCTTTGGAGATCATATTAAGTACGATCAACATCAAACATATATATTTAAATGTAATGTAATTACATTAAGAATTTATAATATTCATATTGCCAAAAATTATATTTGGTTTAATATTTTAATTTAACTGACAATTGATTATGCATTTTTGATCTAATTGAAATAATTTTTAATTTATTTTAGGAAAATTATCTGGATAAAATAACAAAAATATTGGCGAAGGTAATAGAAACTGGACATTTACTGGAATTGATCAAAGAAAAAACAATTACACCCGATCTTCTAAATTTATTTAACAAAACAATGGCAAGCATTCTTAACTCGGTGTCATGCGAAAGTGTGTACAAAAAAGCTATCGAGGTGGTGAATAAAAACGATCATAACTCGTATGCAAATGTAAGTTTGGTTATTTACTTAAAAATTATGAATAAAAAATTAATCAATTTTTTTTTTGTTTTTTGGTTATTTAAAACAGATTTTGGATTTACTTACAAAAATGTTAAGTGCCTTAGAGCCAACTGAAGAGACTATTTTGAAACCTCATCAAATATCTTTTTGGTTTAATGCTGTTATGCCATTATTGTTTGATGTGAATATCGAAATACAAGAAAACGCTGTTAGTGCAATTGAACAGATTCTACCATTTTTATTGAATTCGAACCACCAACATCATCCGGATTGGCCACGAACAAAAAAAACAATTATAGATCGGTAAGTTTCTTTTGCAAATATTTTCAATGCATTTTTGTGAAAATGAGATATAATCGGATTAACGCATCTGTTAAGAACAAAATGTTATCATATTTTTTCACAAATTTTAATTGTTGAGTTCAATTGAATCAATTAATTATATTAATTAGTTCAGATATTCTTTCCACAAATTGAAGCTATTGATATATTGTGTATTTTCTCAGTTGCCTTTTTAATTTCTTTCTTAATTTGTTTTTCTTTTAGATACACTAAAGAAATAAAGAATTTATTGTTATTGAATAATTCGAACTGGTATCGAATTTGGGGCCAATGTATTCGCATATTGGATATAGATATTCCCCAAAGTGCTTCAATATTAAACTTATTTTTATCTATTGTGGATACAGCTTTACGTGGTGAATCACGTAGACGTGCTGAAGGATTCCTATGTTGGCGGGTATGTTATACTCTAAACGTATTTCGAACATTATTTTGAATAAAAAAAATTGCTATAATTTGATTTAATTATTTGCAGGTATTGCTAGAGGTTCTAGTCAAATATAATCGATTGAATTCAGCGAAAAGACTTAAATTAGTGTTCACACCATTAAAATCATTACGAGCTCGAACACCAGAAATTGCCAATAATAAGTTTCATGTGTGGTGGTATGTGATGTGTAATGTTCAAACCTCTCTCGAAAACTACAGTGAAATGGTACTAGAACCATATTTACAATTTTGTTTTGGTAAATTAACGGCCGAGCCAGCTATTAGTTCTGAAATTAAGGAGACATCTGCTCAAATTAAAAGGTTAGTTAGTCAATTGTTCATTAAAATTAATGGTGATTTTTAACACAATATATTTTGTGTGAATTAGTTTTAAAGATTCCACTCTGATGGCAATTGTAACTTTGATCCGGTTATTGGGAAAACCGGGAAAACAGTGCTCCATTATATTGGAAAAGTTCTTATTAGATAAACCAAACACCGAAACTATGATGAAAACCACTGCATTTAGTAATGAAATTGTTAATTTAATCATAAATGCCTGCGGTGAAGCTACATTGATGCTCTGTAATTTAGATGATAATGAAATTGATCGTCAAGAACTATCCACTAATATTTGGTGCAATCTTCTGAATCATTTAAATGTGTCCAGGGATGTTGATCATATCACACTTATATTGGATAATGTTGAACAACTATTTATAGCTATTGAGGATGTAAGACATTTAACGATATTTACCAGTTTTACAGTTTACCTTAAATTATTAATGTTTTATTTTCTTTCTTCAAATTTTAGTGTTCAAATAAAACGATATTATTTGATGTGACTCTAAATATTTTGAAAACCATAGGATCGAATGCGTTCTTATTCAAATCAAATGAAGATATTAATGTTAATTCTTTTAATGTTTCCGCCGATAAACGTTTCAAAATAGTTAATAGAATAACTAAATGCATAATAAGAATGTCTTATCCAAATAACATAATTGATGATATTACCGAAAATATTTTTACATTTCATGCAATTGCTGTTTCAGATAAAGATTATTTTGTGAATTTTACCAGTCGCATTTTCAATGGTATTTTAAATTCACCGACAATTAAAAATCCAAAGAATGACAATTGCATGATGAAAATCAAATGTCGTATTTGGTGTAAAATGGTAGCGGAACTTATTATTTGGATTGAAAGTAATAGTGGTTATTGGAAAGAAATTGATAAGGATAATTGCAATATGATCATTGATAATGTTTACGAATATTTATTCTGGCCTTTGCTGTATGAGGAATCGGTAAGATTTTCTTTATAGAAATATATGTAAACATATGATAGATTCTTACTACAGTACTTCATATTAGAAAATTGTTTATTTTTTAACTGAATCATATTCTGATTTATTCGAGCATACGTTTTTGTTACGATTCGTGCTTCGGGTGAAAACTATGAAAGTTTAAGATTATAGTTTCAGAAAATTATGCAGTTATTTAACAAACCAAGTGAAAATCAAATAAAAGAAATTAGAAATAAGTGCAAAATATTTAATTTTTTTTTTATTGTAGATCGATACTATTATTGAAAAATGGAATAATTTAGCAAATTCTCTTGTTACGATGAATGGTAAAATTGAATTTTGTCGTAAATGTGCATCTTCAATAGGATCCATTGTAAATGGAACCAAATACCATCGACGCATTAATGAAATTATTGCACTTTTATTTAATTATATGGATTATGAATTCAAAGGTAAGTTCCGTCCTTTTATTTCACGAATCAATAATTCGAAATTTCTGTTTTTCATTTATAAAGTTTTCATTATATTTTTCTTATAGATAAAAGTACGGCACCAATGGAAATCTTAGATCTTATTTCGGTTATCATTAAAAAAGATAATAAGACTTTAATTAAAGATTTAAATGAAATTGGATTGGCTATCGTTGTGTATCGTATAAATTTAAATATCGAACAAATTAATGTGATTGAAGAAAAATTAATCGAATTAATGACATTAATAGAAACTGTAGCCGCATTCCGTGTTGATAATTATATCATTACTAACTTCAAAATGATTGCTAAATCTACAGCCAATAGCGCGCATTCTGTTGAAAAATATAAAATTAATATTAATAGTGATAATAACCTTAAAAATGCACCAACAAAAAATCAATCGGTTTTAATAAAAAATACACGTAGAAAGTCCATTGAAACCGAATATGTAGTGGTACCACAAGTATGGAAATTACAACCGGAAAAGTTAACGGAACATCAAAAAGAAAAAATGAAACAACGTCGTTGTGATATCCCGGCTCTGTATAATGATATGAGCCAAAGTCAAGATAGCATGAGCATTCAAGAGTGGACACCCAAGAATCTTGTTAGTCTACAAAACCAAAAAACTATTCCTTCGATTAATAGAATTGATCGGGATGATCCAAAAATAGTAGCTGTAGAAACATCTGTTTCAACTCTAGCAAAAAAGCCAATTGTAACAACAGAACCTTCCACAGAAATGCCAATTTCAACAAATAATTTGTCTCTATCACAATCATTATCAACTGCGCTACCATACAATAAAGATGAATCGGAAATTCCATGTTCACAAGATTTATTAAATGATAAATCAAACACAATATTAATGACGAGAAGTAAACGTAAAGTGTTAGACGTTGTGGAAAAAAACATTGACGAAATAAATGATAACATTTTACCTAGTGAACATTCAACCAAAGAATTACCTGAAATTTCAGAAGCTTTAAATAAAACGGAAAATATCAATCCGAAAGCATCATCATCATCGCTAAAACATAATAGCTATGATGAGTCTGAAATACCAGAATCCCAAAATTTAATAATCGAAAAAGTAAATGCAAAAGGAAAGCGTAAGTTTACAGATATAATTGAAAAAAATATTAATGAATTGAATGTTGAAGATATTCAAACAAAAAAGCGAGTGACTCGAGAGCTTTCTCGAATTTTCATTGATGCAGTTGATTCAGTTGAACTTCAAGATTTATCTGGTACTCAACGTAGAACGCGTAGTGCTGCGAAAATTGGAGAAGAAACAGTGAATAAAAAACGATTAACTAGATCAGTTGATAAATTAGAAAATAAACCAGTAACATCACGTACAATAAATATAAAAAACTTAACATCGAGGATAAAATCAAACAATTTAGAAAATGGCAAATCCATTGTAGAAAATGATAGTCTACAAGTAAATAATAATGTCAAAGAAACTGTGAATAATCTAACTGCACCGACTAAAATTTCTCAAATGCCTACAAGGATTATGAAAAGACGTTCGACCCTTTGTCCCAGTATTAGCTGTGATACTGGAAATGTAAAAGTGCTAGCTAGTAAGAAAAAAATTGTTACTCCGTCGACATCTGCACCAAAACCTGAAAACCGTTTATCCAAAAAAGATACAAACATAGTATCCATTGATAATGAAGGTGGTGGTATAGCTGACAGCGTCACCGTAGAAACAAAAAACGACATTGAAAGCAAACAGATCCAGTCAAATGTTGATTCAACTAATATCAGTGCTGATGAAATACATCAAGCTAATAAAGTAGATAATTTAACGGAAATAGAAAGTGATAAAACAGCTTCGACAGTATCTGTCATAAATACAAAGAAAATTAATCCAGTGAAAATTAATAAAGATTTAATAAAACCATTAACATCTGCTCCGACTGAAGGTATATTTGATAAAACCAATTTTATGAATACAAATATAACCGGTGTGATTAATGGAGTTATTGGAAATCTTACATCTGTCGTAAATAATACATCAAAAATTAATAGTAAATCTGATTTACCTGAAGTTAAAGAACAAATAAATAAAATGGAAACAGGTGAAGAAATTATCGGGAATGATACTATGGTGGAAGATACTACAAATAAAGAATCAACAAAAATACTTTCTCCAAAAAATATTTCAAATATAGATGTTAGCAAAAAAAATGAAACTACCTATATGAGTGTATTGCATTTCGATGATGATCCCTTAATTCTAAATAATGATAGTAATAATCAAAGTATTCTAACGTCACCAAAAATTGACAGTCGTCGAAACATGGAATTTTTAAATGATACACTTAACATATCACCTATAGTGTCTGACGAACCAATTGAAAAATCAATTGGAAACACTTTGCCAATGCGAAGAGCAAGTACTGAAATAATTCATGATCCAGAAAAACCACAAGATGAAATTATACCGATGGCAACAAAATTAAAAGATAATTTATCATCACCACTAATATCAGTTTCAAATACATCAAAAATAAACAAAATATTATTAGCAAGTACACCAATATTATCGTGTAATAATCCCGCTTCGCCTAAATATAAATCACAATTCATAGGCCGTGGAGCTCAGCTATTAAATATGATCAATAATAAAAATTCCACAGAATTGGCTGCTGGTAGTACATCGTCTCCAAAAATAGTATATTCACAAACGGTACCTATTATTGAAAATATCATATTACCCGACCACAATCAACTACAGCATGTCGACATAATTAATGTCCAAAACGATGTCTTAACTTTTTCAAGTATTCTACCATCACCGTACGAAAGTCCGGGGTATAGCATTTTGAAACGTAAAGCTTTTCATGATTCCATTGATGATGATGCAATAGGATCACCGGCACTTAAAAAAAAACGTGTCAGTTTTAATGAACCGCCAGTAACACAAACAAAAGAATTTTTCAATGAGGACGGAGATTTAGCCCATCGTTTTGCATCGCCACGTGCTTTGGATAAAGAAGATAACAGCGCATCCCGAAGCTCATCCGCCATTCGCTTAAAACATCTTTCTTTAAAGAAAAAAAATCGTATAGCCACTTTAAGAGGGGTAAATAAATTGGTTAAAACCACAAAAATAAGCGAAGAAGATAATAATGTTCTGAAAGATGTAATAACTGTGTTAAATAATGATAATGATGAAGTAAGCATTGCTGATATAAAAGAAATTCTTGAGAACAATAGTCAAAAAGATAATGATGTACATGAAGACGATAATAATGATGACGATTTAGATAATGTAATCAAACCAACATTGTCATCATTCTCGGACGATGAATTATTACAAAATATTTTCAATAAATTTTCAATTGAAGAATTGTTAGAAAAATATGATGATGCTGGTCGTACATTTAATACAAAATCAGCCCGATTTTTAACCAAAAAACTATCAGCGATGATGTCAAATGATAATAAAATTCGATCAGCTGTTTTAGATGAATTGGCCGATAAACATTCCGAAGGCTTTTTAGAGCATGCTGTTAGAGAAAATCTATGTTCAGCTGTTTGTGACCGTTTAACACCAAATAGTATTCTTGATTATGTAACGGAAAAGATTAACAACGATCAAGAATTTGGTGAATCAATTCTAAATCGAATAAAACCAACAGATTATAAAAATTATTTAGTAAATAAGTTATCTTCTGACGACAAAGTTGAATTGTTTAACATTTTGCCTGATACTATTGAAATTAATAATAGTGATGGTAGCGAGAGTAGCACAAGTCTACCAGAATATTTACATAATTTTATGTTAAAAACATTTTCGGAAAAAGACATCAGTGCAGAACGATTCGAACAATATACAAAATCCTATATATTTAGAAAGTTTAACAAGACTGCCACAGAAACGGAGGAAAGCAGCTCCACCACAACAAGTAATAGTAAATAGATAAAGGTTTAATTAATTAAAATATCCTTACAGCAATCGTTTAAAATGAAAGAATGAAACAAAAAAAAAAAAAACAGTTCATATTTTTTACATTATAATTACATTTCACTTTATAAAATATGATGGAATAATCTAGCCATTTTTATAAATTCAATGACGAAGTTATTATTTTAATTATTTTTTTTTTATTTCTTTAATATCAATAACTACACAGATACATATATTTAACATCAAACTAGATGACATTACTATATTGTTGACTTGAATCATTACAATAATTTGATTGAAATTCATAATATTTATAATTTTATCAAGTATATGTAACATTTGCGATTGCAAATCTACAAATCAGACATTATATTCAACAATTGATTGAAATGATTTCACGCATAATTTAGTGAAAATAATATTTAATGTTGAATTGTTTATATTTTATTGTTTTCTTTAATCATATTAATTTTTAAAATATTTTTTTATTAATTACTATAGCAAGTTATAGCTTATAAAGTTAAATTAAATTTCATCAATCATGTTAATTTAATGGGAAAACGTACAAAAACGATTCCTAATTTATTCAATTATCTAATAGTAATAAAATATTATTATTTATTTAAGTTTATTGTTCTCCATTTGTCGTTTAATTAAGAATAAATTATGAAAGAAAACTGCACACATTTTACTTCTTTTTTTAAAATTTAGAATTAGTGTACGTTTTAATAAAACGCTAAGTGTTTGGAAGAATTAATACTAAAGTTATCATGAATTTATTAAGTTGTATTGATAATTTTTTTTAATAAAAGTGCAAATAAGATTAATAAACTGTTGTTTAACTGACATTGAAATTACCATTTCTAAAAATTTATGGATATTTTTATCGTGAATCTAGGGTACATTGTATAAGTCTTAGAATCAAAACCCGTCTACTCCATTTGTGCTGGCAAGCGATTCTGGTCTGTATCTCACTATGTCATAAGGACTAAAATTCCTTGCCAGCAATTATAGAATAGACTGGGTTTTCTTCTAATACTCATATTGAGACTATTAGAATCAAAAACCGTTTATTCCATTTGCGCTGGCAGGCGATTTTGATCCTAATTGTATAGAG
>JAABKK020009654.1:0-18824 GCA_011634745.2 Catotricha subobsoleta
GTGTGAAATATTAATTTAGGTACTGATGTTCTCCAAATATTGTACCTGAACGGTTGGTTCAAGGGGGTTGGTCTTTTTAAAAGAGTTGTTTATTATGTCAAGGGGGTGTCGATCTTGCAAATTCACCCCCTAAAAGTTGTATTGAAAAAAACATGTAAAACAGTGGTTTGTTCCAAAACTCGTCTGATCAAAACACTTTTTCGACCTCTAATTTTTTTCTCATACAAGTATGAAGGCACCTAGTACGTATGTATCTATAATTCTATATAGAATATTGTCGCATAAAATAGCAATTTTCTTTTATTTTTTTTTTTGTTATTATTGTTGTGGTTTAAATTTTAAAATCTATTATTAATAAGCGATTAGAACAACTCAATCATAAAACCAATAAACTAAGGGACAGTCAATGACCATTTTTTTTGATTGTATTAATTTTAAAATTTGTAGAATTAAAATCATGACAGTATAAAAAAAATAAAATCCTATAAAGAATTTTAAACTTGGCGACAATTTACTGGCCGCTAATTACATTTATTAAATTTATTTAATTATTGAAAAATTCAAGAAAAAAAAATCCTAAATGTTAACAATACGAATGAATGTAATAAAGAAAATGTGTTAAATTAAAACAAATAAAAATGATTAATTTTTTTCTTTTATAATTTTTAAGTACCTAATCCAAAAACTATTAGATTCACGCATTACTTCTATTCTGGTTTTCCTTAAATCTATTTAATTTCAATGAAATCAAACTTTTACAAATTATATTTATAATTTTTTTTTGTCATTTTCGAGTCATAAAGATCAAAAATTACTTTTGATTTTTTTATTTATTTGTGGTACATAAGTACAGATTTTTAGCATACTTACGATCTTCAATATTTCTGTATTGTAACCATCGAATTAAAATTGTTATAAATGTTAAGAAACGTATTAATTATGCTACCATCAATTAATTTCTCACTAATCATAAGATACTTAAAAGATTTCTAAACATAGAATTTAAATACACTTTTTTTTTTAGCTTATCGGCATAAGTATGTTCAGAATCATTTTTTTTTTGTCCTCCGAGGCGCAGCTTGATGAAATAATTGTTTATTCGCCAAAAAGAAACAAAAAAAAATAAATATATAATTTTATTCATAGTAAATAAAAGAGTTAAATTTTATTTAAATATTCTACTTAACTAATGCATTATAAGTTGATTTAAGTAATTAAAAAATAAAATAATATTCCATTTCCAATTACAATTATTATAACGATAATTTGCTGCTATATAAAACTATTATTTAAGCTTATATCTAAATAGAAAAATAAGGCCAATTATAATGTATTTAAAATAAGGTAGCAATAATACAGAATGAGAATTTATAACAATTAGCATTCCGAATACTTATTTATATATTTCGAATATATTCAAATCATAGTGTCTTTCTCTCATTTAGAAATTAAACGCATCCATATTCATACCAAATCGCTTTTTCTCTTTCCTCGGCTTTTTTTTTTTCTTTTGCAGCATTTTTATCATTCGATGATGCAGAAATTATACCATTATCTTGAGTTAACGATAAATTCATATTATTTGATGACGCTGTACCAACACCTTCATCACCAACATTTCCAATTACATTTGATATTCTATTGTACATTAGAAATGTCGATGGACTTTGATCAACTGTAGTTGAATTACTGTTTGATGTGATTTGCGTTTCATTCGTTTGATTTTCTGGTAATTTATCATCAATTAAATAAACGGTTCTTCGACTACCAGCTGTTCCCAATGTTAAACTACTTCCAGTTACGTCTGGTGGTTCTAAGCTATATTTTTTTTTTTGAATAGAGTAATCATATAGTTTGAGAAATACATATATTTTCAGTCTAAAAATACAAATAGTTATCTTACACATGCAAACTATTTCGATGTGATCGAACAGAATCTTCTCTGATTAATGGTTGATAATTACTTCTGGACGGAACTCCACTTCTACTTAACAAACTATTATCCAATCTATCCACAGATTTTCGTTGTAATGTTGCTTTTGATTGAGATTTTTTTTTTAGTAAATTTGTATCAGACGCTACCGAATTTGGTTCTTCAATACTGTTATCGGATTCGTTGCCACCTGATTCAGAACCCAACGTAAATTGCGATTGGGTAAGGCGTGAATCATCAATCCATGATCGTCGATTCTAAAATATAAAAATAAATTAAAATTAAATATGCAAACAAATTTGTAAGATAATCGACTACTTACGCGGCTAGGAACTTTACTGATTAAATCCGAACTGGCTTTTTTCACTCGCTTCACAAAACTACTGCCAAAAGCTTTTCTATAAAATGAAAACAACAAGTAAATAATAAGATTATATTTGATATCGAAAATAAAAATGAAATCTTGTCTTGGGAAATCTGAATAATTACTTTTTCTGTGAGCAACTCTCTAATTTTCTATAATGTTCCATAATTTTTTCTTCTAATTTTTCTTTTTGTCGATACAAATTATTTACCTTATCCGTAAATAATTTTTCTTCGTCATGATAATGTTGTTTATCATCCAATGAATGTTGTAATAATTCATGATATTGAGTTAATAATTGCGATACATGATCCATTAATGCTCTCCGATCAATATCCAAATTGGAATTCATTTGCAATAATACTTCACAGCGATTCGACACTTTGGTTAATTCAATTTCAAGTGTTTTGGTTTGATCGGCTCGTAAATTTAATTCACCCGATAGTTCTGTATTTTGTAAATTTAAACGTGCATTTTCACTACGAATTATTTTATATTGCTCTTGAATGCTTTTATATTCATTCTTAACACGTTCACTGGTTGTAAATAAATTTCGAAAATCATCTTTTAATTTAGAATGTTCAGCTCGTAAATTACAAAATATTTCATTTTCTTTTTTCTTCGAACCTATCGTCGCATGTAAATCTTCAATTTCTTTTACCAAAGATAATTCCCGTTCACGAAGATCACGATTATCTGTTCGCAAGTCACGGAGCGACACCTTAAGTAATTCTTTTTCACGATTTAAACCATCATATTCAGAACTAAGCTGTTCATGCAACGACTGAAACGTTAGTTGATCGTTAAATAATATATCATGTTTTTCTTTCATTGATTCAATTGTTTTGACGAGTACATCTTTTTCTGATGCCAATTGGGAATTGGCTAATTGTAAGGCAACATGTTGAGTATTCAAAGAGGTTATTTGTGATCCTAATGTGGATACATCGACTTTTTGTCGAGCATTTTCTGATTGCAAAATTTCATTAGTTGATTGCAGTTCAGTATTTTCAGCTGCTAGTTGATCACATTGCTCTTTCCATTGTGCTGAAACAGACGATAAAACTTCTTCAGTATGAAGTAAATCTACTTCGCCGTCTCCAGATAATTCATTATCTTTTTCAATATTCTTATGACAAAGAATGCAAGATGCTGACAGATCATCCGTAGACACATCTCGACCAAAATTTAATATCATTTCACGTACAATTTTAAATGTTTCCGGATTTCTTAATAATTTGTCAGTAACGTTTTCCACACTTAAATCAATTGTACCCACAAAATCATTATGGTCAATACCCAATTTTTCTAATTCTTTTTTCACTTTTTTCATTGCCAATGTTACATCAATTAAATCTTTTTGAAGTGTGGAAATCGTTTCTATATGAATTTTACATTGAGTTACAAATTCATTATTTTTACTTTCTAATTCTTGAATTTTATTATTTTCAACCGATGCAATATCAAGTTGTTTTTGTAGATTTTGTATTTCAATTGCTTGTGATGATAACTGTGCGCTATTTTCATCCAGTAAGACATCTTTTGCCTAAAAACAAATTATATGAAATAAAAATCAACAAAGTTTTATGTAATAATTATCAGAAAATATGAAATCCACAAATAAAAAAGTTACCTCTAGATTTTGTTTAAATTTAGTCACATCTTTTATAAGATTTCCATTTTCTTTTTCCAATCCATTAATTTTATTTCTTAAATCAACAACTTCCATTTGAAATCGTTCACTAGCATTTGCTTTCGGTTGTAAACTATCCACTTCTTTTGTTTTAGTATCTAAAAATCGTTCTAAATCATCTGCTCGCCTTTGTATGCTTTCGCTGAGAGTTTGAATTCGTTGTTTTTCTTTAGTTAGAGTTTCCACGTGTTTTTCTAAATCAATTAATTTCATTCGATCCACTTCTCTATCTTGTTGTTGACGTTCGTTAGCTTGCTGCCGATTATCCATTGAATCTTGAAGTTTTTTATTCTCTTCTAAAGCATTTTTAAACATTTCTTCAAGTTCTTGATTTTGTTGCGTGAAACGGTTACATTTTTCATGTAATTGATCAACTTTTAGTGAAAGCTTTTTCTTATCTTTTTCAAGTTCTAACATTTTATTAGCCGATTCATGGAAATTCGATTCTTTTATTGCATCCAATGTCTGTTGCAATCGTCTATTTTCTAATTCTAATTTTATAGCTCTGGTCTGAAAAGTAAGAAAAAAAAATATAATGCCATTGATTTTTTTTTCTTGTGAAAATTGATCTCAACAAAGGTAATAAAGATCTCGAATTGTATTCGATTTTTGCATAAAAACAGTTGAAGCCATTTGAATCGAAATATTTTTTAAACTTAAATTAAAATGTTATTTACCTGAGCATTATTGGTAAGCTGTTCGGATAAACTATTATCGCCTGAAGCACATTCATCATCATTATCTTCAGAATGCGTTCGATCCGATTCCGAAATGGAATTAAATGTTTTTGTAGCCAATTGTAATTGTGTATTTTCGTCTAGTAATTCTTGTAATTTAGTTTTATCAACATCACGTTCCAATGCCATGTCATTTAATTTCTGTTTGTATTTTATTATTTCCGATTCTAGTGCCATTGCATGTTCACTACGCTTTCTAGATCTAACCAATTGTTCTTCCAACATTTCTCTATTAATATATAAATGATTTTGAATGAAATTAATTTCAAATCGCAAAAAATAAAATAAGTTACTTTGTTTCCAACAACATGCGATTATCTTCACGTAATTCTTCAACTCGAGTTTTAAAAAATTCGGCATCACTTAATTTTTCTCTAAATCGTTGCACTTCAATTTCTAAACGATCAGCTCGTTCAGCACGCTCTCGTAAAACATCAACCTCGTCTCGATATGCAGCAGCTCGACGTGATTCGGTGTACCATTCTTGACTCTGTGAAAAGCGAAAACCAGAGAATATAAAATTTGATATGAATAAACTAAAATCAGTATATACCTCTGTGCGTAATTTTTCATATTGACTACTCTTATGATCTAATTCCTCTTTTATTTCAATAAATGCTTCCGTTTTCTCTTCCCTTAAAAAAATAAAATTAATTTCATTTAATTTTACGACTAATAAGATTCAGGGATCTAGTAAATGCTTACAGTTCTTGTCGAAATTTTCTTAGCTTTGCCTTCAAATCAGCTAACTCAACGGCTAAATGATTTTGATCGGTTATAGTCGACGTAGAAGTATTTGCTGCCGAAACATTATTCGATGATTTGGCTTCGGACGGTTCATTGGCAGCTAGGCTTGTAATCCAATTGGAATGATACTAAATTAATTATAGACAAAATGAAAATAAATAAATTATATTATGATTGTCAACAATGATTGATCCTTGATCTCACTTTATCTCGTTCTCTTGCAATCCGAATAATATGATTATACATTTGATCAGCTGGAAAATTTTCCACTGAATCAACATTAAGTACAAGACTTTGTGTATCAGTCACTTGTTTTATTAATTCCACAATAGCATGCTGTGTATCGACATCTAATTCTTTAATTCGTGCTATAAAAATTTGTTTATTTGGACATTGAACAGCGGCGCCCAGAAGTAATATTAATAGCAATTTCATTTGTTCTAAGCCTGCACGTGTTTCTAAAACAGAAAAAAAAATGATAGTCAAGGTTTTTTTATATTTGCAAATAAATTACTAAATGGAAACAATATAATTAATTGATTATAACAGTTGAAAACGAACCTGGTGAATGTCCTAAAATTAAGCAATCTGGAAGCACAAGTAATGTTTGGCCTAATTCCTCTTCGTATAAACATTTCAAATTTTTAACAATAATATCAAAATTTTTGGCTCGGGCATTTGCCAACAGCAACACATCATCAATGTTTGTTAGTTCGATAGGTTCATGTTGTGGCTCAGGATCTATTTGTCGCCATACAACATGAAATATTTTTCCGTCCAATAACGATGGATAACCGGACAGTATTTCTGGATGTGGAAGGCATGATTCCAACTAGAAAAATAGTATAAAAAAAAATTATTATAAAATATCAAATTGAGTTGCTATGTATTTAAATTTGATCTTTAACACCTAATAAATTGTCACCATTTTTAAAGACAAGATTTCATTCAATTAAATCGTCATTGAATAAAAAAAAAGAACGATTTAGTAAAAAAAAAAAACATGTAAAGATACAAACAGGAAGCATGGCTGATATGGTATTTAACATGTTTTGCAAAGAAACACAATAAAAGGTTAATTACCATATTTTGGTATTTGTTACGCTTTGTTGCGTTCAATATTAGATGTTTCTATAATTATTATCATCAAGAAAAACATGTTCATTATATGATGGAATGGACGGGAACACAATAAATATTGCAATATCAAAAATTTACTCAATTTTTTTTTATCAAATCATACCCATTACATTCAAAACTTACTGCCAAGAATTAAAATATTTCTATTATTTATTACTGATTGTAAATTTATGTATACTTAATATATACGCACTTCGCACTTATTTGCGTCCTCAATTTATCGCAATGTATTACAAACTTTACGCTTTATAATTACTTAAACTTAAACAGTCAAGACGAAGTATACTCATGAGCATGACCACACTTGCGATCACACTTCACAATGATTGCGGGCGAGATTTCGGAAATGTCCTTAATAATTCTAAGATCCTGAAATATTTTAATAATTATTAATTAGACTTTTTAACAAAACCTCTACGCATAATTTCGAAATAAAGAGATCTCGATGATCAGCGCATTAATTACGAATTGAAATACGGTCCAATAATAATTATTGATAATATTACGAATATCTGCGTGGCTGTAAAATATTTCATAAAATATAAATAAATAAAAGTGCATTGAATCGCAATTATTTCAAAATTATAGTTAACAGGTACAGAAGATGAATCGGTAATGTTTTAGATTCGAAATATAAAATTTTATGAGATTAATGTAAGCTTCAAAGTTTCTATGATAAAAACATTTATTTAATTGTAAATTATATTAAGCGCAATGAGATACATAAATTATTAAAAATATTAAACAACGATTAGTATTTATTATATCTATTGAATAAAAATTCATGAAGTGATAAATAGTTTTAACAATAATTAATTGTGAAATTAATTTAAATCACATTCAGCATATTTAATCCAAATTATTTTAAAACTTAAATGAGTTAGAATTTTTATTACACCAAAATTCGATATGTGTTAGAAATTTCGTGGGCACCTACGATTATATGTTAAAATTGTTTTTAAACAAATTATTATTAACAATTTGTTGCAATGATACATAAAATCAATACAGTTTCCGTATTGCTTTGTCTGCTATAGGCAATAGTATGTCGACTATTTTAAATATTTTATACTTTTATATTATTCGTAAAATTGAAAGTGGTTTTTATTTTATGTGACCACTTCTCACCATGCAAATTTAAACTAGCTCAAAATAAATGAAAGGTATGTATGTAAATATGTAATGTACGACAAATATAATTGCACTTACATTTGCGTTTTCTGTAAAATACTAATTTGGCTACACATTTTTTTCTTGCCTATTTATTTTATCACCATTTAATTACTTAATTGTAATTTCCAGATTACGATTTTTTTTTCAAAAGTTCTAAATAAAAATTGCAAATACAAACCCATGAAACCAGTGCCCCATTTAAGAAGTCTTCGATTTCATTCATGGACGCCGACATTTCCAATTGCTGTCAAAAATGTTGATTAGTTTTTGACAAAATGTGCATAAAAATAATCGTTTTTTGAACACAACACATTAATTTTTATTAATTTTTTAATAAATACTTTAGAATAAAACCGAAAAAAAGAGCACAAATTTCATTTTGATTATTTTTATATTTCGCAAATAAGACACTAGTAAAATTAGGACGCACGGCTGTTCGCCAATTTAATGCAAAATTGTGTATGTATAGTGAATCAATTGAATGATAAATTTTATTAATATTTTACATTAGATTACTATTAAATCATAATAAACAAATTATATACGGTTTGAGGGTGAACAATGGTTTTTAAATTCAATATAAAACATTTATATATTTACAATGATATCAACAATATTGAATTGTTTTGTTTGCGACTACTTTGCACTGTTTTTTGTTTAATACTAATCTATATCATCTGGTAACTCAAATAATTGTAGCGGAGCAGAGATACTCATGCATTATTTTCATGTGATGTTTCATTTCAACCAAAAAAAAAATGATACATAGTAGTGTCAGAGAATATGTATACATATAGAAGGGAAAAATGTATATTGTACAGACATCTCAAAATATTAAGAGACGCCGCGCGCAGCTGTCATTTAATTTTTGTAATATTTCAATTCGCCTTAGTGATGGTATTGTTTAAATCTTTTCTTTTTTCTTTTTTTTTGTAAATGAAATTTTCAAAATCTTCAGGATCTGAATCACCATAAGTGCTTACGTACATATCCATATTGAATAATTTTATCGACTTTTTAAACGATCTTATAAATAAGTCTAATGAAAACTTTAAAAAAAAAACAAAAAAAAACGCGTGATCACGAAAAGAACGAAAAATTGCTTTGGCGAAAAAATCATGCGTATTGATATAAACGAACTCATTCCTGATTACGCGCCTGCGCATTTTTTCATTTTGCAAGTACGCATTCATTTGCATTCTCTTAATATTTTGAGATGTCTGTATATATTCTCTGGTATAATGTGGACCACAAAACGTATAAAAATGCAATATTCCAATCTGGTAGGATTTTTTTTCGAAGAATTATCTTGAGGATAAAAATATTTTCTAAACAGTTTATAAAAGAAGATATATTCACTAAGAATCTTTGAAAATCTGCTTTCATCTGGAGATAAAAGCTCATATAGCATATATTAAATTGAAATTAAAAGTTAATAAGAGGAAGAAATATATATTATTAATAAAAGACATGTGAAGATATTGTCTTTTATTGATTGACCAGTAATCTGATTTCAAAACGATTTTTAAGCTTAATATGATCGAAAAGCATACCATAGCGTCATAGGTCAAAGCCAGTTGTAATGTTTTATCTCGTTTTCGTTCCCTAATTATGATTTATGAGTAGGGTCGTCTTATGATTTTTTTATTTTTTTTTTTATATAAATTAGCAATGTTTACTGCAGGCTACTTAATTTCCTAACATTCTAAGATAAATGATAAAAATTTCTTATCGCAATAATTTCTAACGGTATGAATAATAGATATTCTCTTTTCTTTGTTCTTTAACAAAGTTAAAAAAAAAAATCATATCAAATAGGTAAGCATGTAAAATAAAACTTTAATTTAAATTGAACAAAAAAAAAAAATTTTGATTATAATTAAGGGATTATAATTGCGATTATGAAAACGTGAGGACAATTATTTGTCGAACACATAACCAAATTTCTGGACTTTGATCTTCCAGTACCTGAACATGATTGCAGAAAATAATAGCAGTCATTCATAATACATAATTACAAGTATTTTATAGCATAAATCTTCTAATATACGATGTAGATTTAGTTAGAGAGATATAATTATTTTAATAAAGTTGTAGCTTGTACTTAGCCAATCCAATCGAATTTAACAAAATTAGATCAGAAATAATTAGAAAAATTTTAGAAGCTAAATCTCCAAAATATAAATTGGTTTAAATTCCACGCATAAACGTAGCTGTTTATTGGTACCAACTGAACCAATCAAAAACTATTTACCACCAATATCGAGGTTAGGATTTTTTGACAATGGCTGCTGACGGGATCTCACCTGCACTCGCAAGTAAATTAAATTATTATTAAATAAATATTTATTATAATTATAAATTAATAGCATTTGAAATTCTCTCTTTTAATTCTATTTTGGGAATTCAATTAACTTAAATTTTAGCGTCGTCAGTTATTTTATTTGCGAAATATTCATATTTACTTACACGTTTTATTTTGCGCAATTTGATCGTAAACACTTATAACACATTAAATAATTAATTGTCATAATTAGTAATATTTACGTAATAAATAAATCTAGAAATGCGAATGCCATTCGAATCTAATGAGAATATTTAGTCAAATTAAAAATACGCATATTATTGTGTTTTTGAGTTTTATTGATATTTTTTTTTTTTATATATATATATAAATAATTTGAGGTTATATGACTTGTGATTTAACCAAAAAATATTATTTACAGTTCGTTCCAGCGTTGGGGTTGAGCTATGGAGCTCAGCTGGGCCAGCTATTCCATATGTTCAGAATGATAATTTTTCTCGTGACGAGAGTAAATTCTGTCGAGCTATTGCATTTAGTCCTGATGGCCGATTTTTAGCATGGGCGAATGGATCAAAGTAATTTCTTTTGTTATATATACTTATAATCTTACATATGGTAGAAAATCGTATGCTCAATTTTATTTACATTTTAAATTTGTTTTCTTGACAGAGTTCAAATATGTACTGCCAATAATTGGAATATTATTTGCTCATTGGCCAGACCGAAAGTTTTATCAATAAAATTTTCTCCCACTGGTACCTATTTAGTTACATTGGAATTATTCACGGTTACCAAAGATAATCCTGATGGTTCACCAAATTTTTATGTTTACAAAACTGAAACGGGTGAAGAAGTTTTTTCGACCATACAGAAAAAGAATTCTGATTGGGAACCAAGCTGGTCGAATGATGAATCTATATTTGCTTTAATGAGTGGTGGTGAGGCGCTATTTTATGAAACCAAGGGCCCTGATGGTTTTAATAAGAGTACGAAAAAAATAGGTGGCGGTAGAAATGGAATGTTATCTGTATCAGGTGCCGGTAATACTCCTCACGTTGCCTTTTATGTACCTGGTGTTAAGGATGCCCCATCTATATGCAAAATATTCAAATATCCAGCATTACAAGCAACCCAAATAGTTACTTCGAAAAGTTTTTTTCAAGCTGATCGTGTTGATATGATGTGGAATAAACGGGGTACGGGTTTGATACTTTTAACTAGTACTGATGTCGATCAGTCAGGTGCTTCATATTATGGAAAACAAGCATTACATTTTATGTCTACAAAAGGAGATTCATTTGGTGTACAATTAAGTAAAGAAGGTCCTATTCATGCTGTTTCTTGGAATCCAAAAAGTAATGAATTTTGTGTCATTTACGGAGTTATGCCACCAAAAGCAACGTTTTTCAATTTAAAATGTGATTCTATATTTGAAATTGCTGAGGCACCAAGAAATAGTATTTATTATAATGATTTCGGAAATCTAGTCCTTTTAGCTGGTTTTGGTAATCTTCGTGGTAATGTAGAAGTGTGGAATGCCATAGAAAAGAAATTGATAACCACCTTGCAAGCCCCTGATTCAACAATGGTACGTAAAATTATTGAATTTTCCATTGCAAGAGATAAATTTAATAATAATTATTATTTGACTATTTGTTTTTTAGTTGGAGTGGTGTCCGGATGGTGAAACATTTGTTACTGCAACCACTGCACCAAGATTAAGGATGGGAAATGGATTCAAAGTATGGCATTATTCTGGAGCACTTCTACATGAGACATTATGGCCAACAGGTCAAGAATTGTTGGAAGTCGTTTGGCAGAAATATGGTGAAGGTGTGTACAGGGAAAAGCCTATTAGCAATATTAAAGTTCAAGGTATTCAATCCAGTCAACCAGAAGCTAGTAAGGCAGTTTATGTTCCACCAAATGCACGTGGTGGAGGCGTATTATTTCCATCGAGACCAGAAGAGGAGCGAAGTCGAATTCCAGGTCTACCAATTGGTTATAGAAGTGGACAAAATCAATTAAAAAAGAATCGAAATTCGAAAAGAAAAGTTGCTGAAAAGTCAGTCCCAAACAACACAAATAGTAGCAGTGATAGCGCGTCACCAGTAAAATCGTATTCATCATATGATTCTCGTACTCCACATCAAGGTGATAACGAACAAACCCCAATGCAATCAGCAAGACGAGAACGTCGTCCACATCGTAATAGCCGAAGTAATACATCAGCTAGCTTTACAACTGGTGATCCAGAAAAAGATAAACGAATCAAAGTAATTCAAAAGAAACTGCAGGATATTTCTAAGTTAAAAGCGAAAAAAGAGAAAGGCGATATGTTGGAAGCAAATCAATTGTCAAAGATCAATCTTGAAGCTGATTTAACAAAAGAACTAAGCAGCTTAAAAATAACAACGTAAAAGAGGGAAACTTGGATACTGTATGCATGTGCATGATAAAGTTATACTTTTAAAATTTCTTATAAATAATTGTTTTCTATTTTGATAACATATTTTTACTATCCATCGATTAAGTACACCTTTTGTTTGTTAAATAATTATTATTTTTTATTTTGCTAAAAATATTAGTAAGAAATCCATTATCAAAATTGGCTAAGAAGAATAAAATATTTTAATTCCATTAAAAAAGAAATCTATACATTTTTTGTATCCATCACTCTTCATTGCCATAATATCCTTCAATCTTGTAGAATAAGGTATTTTAATCCCATTTAGATTTCTTTTTTGTATAGATTTCTGTACCATCATCTTTCATTGCTGGATAATATCCTTGGCTTTCGTATTTTGATCGCATATACGCAATATATCCAATTGTAATGCCAAAACAAATAACACCTAATGTCATTATTACAGTGTTCTAAAAGAAATGCATATTGGTTATATAAGTTATTTAAAATCTAAATTATTTATCATTGTCTAATTTACCGGTTTCGCATATAATTCAAAGTTAACAGCACGAAAAAGCGACGTTGTTCGCAATGATCTAATTCCTTCGCCGGGTTGATATTTGTGTTTTTCAGTTGGAGGCGGTGGTAACGGTGGCTCTTTTTCTGCCATAATTTATCCTTGATTTTATTGTAATTTTTATTTACAAATGTTTATTAATGTCTTGAATGATTTCAAATTAAAAATCAATAAGATTTTTTTTTCTATTTCATAACTTTATAAGCTCACATACTAATCACAACACGATGAATAAAACATTTGACACATTGTGCGATTTATAAGTTTATCGTTTATTGTGAACATTAGATGGTTTCATCAATTAAATAACCTAAAAATAAATTTGAAATTTTTAACCGGTTATTTTTTCTATATATATAAAAGTGAAATTATGTTTGATATTTGAATAACAAAATAATGGATAGGGGCATACAACATATACTTACATTATTTTTCCATTTCCGCAATTAATTTTGAATGCTCTAACGGTTACGACATTCACTTCTATAACATCTACATTACATAGTATCTTAACTCTAAACAATAATAAAAACATCTGCAGCATCTCAGGTGATGTAATTACAATCGCAGAATTATCCGCATACGTCTCATTTTTAAAATACATTACATAATCAGAAATTAGTCCAATCTCTTTTTTTTATGTTAATATTTATAGATTATTAAATGGCAAATTTAAAACAGTTCAATTCCAATCAATATCACATTCTCAACTAAATCGATTTTCAACACGCACTGCCTGGCCTACAATCGAGTTGTTATTTATAGGATATGCTACGTTCCCTGCCGAGAATTCTAAAAAAAACCTTGCAACTGGCAAAATCGAAAATTGAAAAAAAGAAATGGTACTCTAATGAAACGCCATACAAAAAGCACGGCTTCGACCATATTCTTCCGACATAGTTCACCAAATGACCTCATCTTTATAAATAAATTATAATTTAATAATTTTACTGAAAATAGTTTAGAAAAAAAGTAAATATTCGCAATCTAAAATATATGTTATATACGAATTTTGTTTGAACGGATGTATGGTTTGATAAGATTTTTAAATAATTTTAATAAATTATAATATATTTTTATATAATAAAAACTTTCGGTTATACAAATTTAATTCCATAATTTAGTTAACTGACGTATAAGTATAAGTTTCATTCTTGTCTGTTAAAGTATTTGAATTTGAAAATTAATAATGAGCACCTCTAACACTGTACCATGTTCATGCAAGTGTTCAATTGCAGGACATGAACCAGTATCCGTAACACCAACAGTATCAAAAAAAATACCAGCAGTAAATAATTGTCGAAAATTTAATTTGATTTTCTCAGGTATTAAGATTCTGAACGTAATTTTACTGATTATTCAAATTAAAAATCTATTTTAAAATTGTATTTTAAGTCATAAACAAAAATTTGTTTCAATTCAATCAATTAACTACAATACAATGCTTAAGCAGAACTCAAATAAATTTTAAATTCTCTCTATTTGAAATTTCACGAATAAGTATTTTTATGTTAGTTTTAATGAAAAAAGTAAAAATATATTCGTGTAGTAATTAATTCAGCAAAATGGTAATAATAGTATGACTTGAAATTTTTAATTAAAAAATTATAATTTTTTGTTTTTAGTGTTGTTTGTTCTATTTAGCGCTTCTGGATGTCTTTTAGTATGGTTCACAGAATTATATGATCATCCACTTTTATCTGTAATTTCTAATATATTAATTAAACTATATTTTGTTGAAATAAATAATATTTTTATTTATTTCAGAAATTAGTTTATGCAAATAATACAATGGCAATTGAATGGTGGCAAAGACCTCCAATAGATCAACATGTGCGTGTACACATTTTCAATTACACAAATGTTGATCGATTTCTTGCAGGCGATGACAGTAGACTAATTGTTGAAGACATTGGACCATATGTTTATATCGAAAAAGTTGAAAAAGTTAATATAACTTTTCATAAAAATTATACTATTTCGTACAGAGTGAGTATTCAATCATTTTAATTAAAACCTATTGAATTGACAAAATGCGGCAATAATTGTTACGTTCTTTTTCGGCTTAAGTACTAATATATTTTTTCAAATAATAATATGAGATTTATTTTATAATTATACCGCCTTCCAAAAATAGGAGCAGAAATCATTCGAATTTCAACCACATTTATCTGTCGGATCAGAGAACGATACAATTGTTGTACCAAACATTCCCATGTTAACAGCTGCTTCAAAAATGCGATATTTAAGTTTTTTAGTAAAAATAACATTTAAGACACTTTTAATCACCACGAATTCAAAACCATTTAAGGTATTTTAACAGAAAAAAAAATGTTTTAAATAAATGGTAACTTGCTTAATATCGCTTATTTAAAGGTTCTAACGGTGAATTCATTTTTATGGGGCTATGAAGATATGTTGATAGAGGTGTTTAATAATATTCACGAACAAACTTTAATTAAAAAAATTGGAATGCTAAAAGAAGTAAGTATCAAATTCATTTGATGTGAGGATATAAGCTTAAAGTATTTTAATTATATACCCTAATAACAAATCATATTTTGGGAACGTCAGGGGAATATAAAAAATAAAAAAACTCAATAGATAATTTAAAAAAATAAAGTACAGAAAAACCAAAAAAAAAAAAAAATTAGTGGTAAATCCTAATTTTTTGCGATATTTACACTACATACAAAAAATTCCCCGGAAATGCCCGAAGAACTGAAGAGTCTTTGGTTGCCGCTTATCAGTGAATATACGAGGCAGTTTTTTATACCTCTTCACTTAAGTTTGTTCTATTTACAACTGAAGTGATATAGAATTGTCATTTTCTTAACTGAAGAACTTCTATACAACTGCACAAGCCAAAACTCTTCGGCAGGTAAAGTGAAGCTGAAGAGTCTTCGTTTAGTTTACTCATTCCGGTACCGCCAGACTATCATAATGGTCGTCATGCTACGTCGATTTTAGTTGCTATGAATTCACACAGGTCACAGAGTGATGATTTATGAAGCAAAAATGATAAAATTATTAAATTTTTTATTTCAGAATGTTGGCATCAGCAGTGATTACTTCACTGTATTTTCTGGTGAAGATGATATAAATAAACTAAATGTTATCAACAATTTTAATGGTCAATCAAAACTGCATTTATGGGCAAATGAATGTAATCGCATAGATGGTACCGATGGCTCACAATTTCCACCTTATCTAATGGATAAAAAGCGTTCCTTACAAGTTTTTAAAAAAGAATTTTGTCGAAAATTTCCATTAATTTTTGATTCGGAAGTAAATGTTTTTGATGATGTACCAGCATGGCGTTACAAAGCACCGTTAAATTTATTCGCTCATCCCAATATAAATCCAGAGAACCAATGTTTTTGCAATATTGAATCTGGTTCATGTCCACCAAGTGGTGTATTTAATGCAACATTATGTTTTGACACTCCAATTTTCTTATCATTTCCACATTTTTTGGGTGGCGATAAATCATTATTTAAAAAAATTGATGGCCTGCAACCCGACGAAAACAAGCATTTAACTTATTTTGATGTTCATCCAAAATTAGCTTTTCGTATCGATGGAGCATCACGATTTCAAATTAATGTTCAAGTCCAAAAAATTAGTACAATAGATGGTAATTTATAATTAAAAAAAAAGTTATTTTGATTTTTTAACACCTTAATCGACTGAAAATCATCATCACTAACATTATAAATATTTCTTTTTTCTTTTTTCTTTTTTAATATTATTTCAGAATTGAACCAGTTTGATGATAATATGATCTTACCAGTTACCTGGATGGAAGTAGTGTCTGGTGAAATATCACAAGAACTTCGAGCAATGCTTCCTCGTAGTGTTTTTAATCCAATTGAATTATCTTTAAGATATGGAACATTGCTTGTTTGCGTAATTAGTTTAGTAATGTTGGTAGCCACATTTTATAGTAGAAATAAAAATAATGAATGAGGTATATAAAGATATTATGATATTGAATTATTGTTAAAATTTGTTTATTATCTGATTAATAAAAATTAAAAAAGAAAAAAAAAGAACATTTTTAATTTATATGATTTATGAAAGTGTTTTCATTAAGATTTTATTAAGATTTTATTAAATTTGATATTCCAATAATTAATAATGAATTATTATTATTATTATCGTCAAATTCAATTATTTTCCCAAAAGAAAGCATAGTTCAAAGAAGATAGTTATTATCCCTGAGTTATTAAAAAAAAATATACCCTAATAGCTAGATTTTCGACAAAATAGTATCATTTTTTAGTTTTTGAACTAAAAATAGTATCGTTTATAAGATTGAAAGAAATGCCCTTACCTTTTTCTTCATCTTAATTAATATTTGTAATTAATATTTGTAATTAATATTTCATTCTTTGAGTTTGATTCCTAAAAAAAAACCCAACTTTCAATAGTTTTCAAAATCAACAAATCTTATAAGAGACGAAAAAACTGAAAAACTATTTGTTTTTCGGCTGTTAAATAATTATAATTCTAATAGTTCTAATAATCTTCTGAATCTAAATCTATCAGCCATAAAATTGAAATATTTTTGACTTGTTATAAGTAAGTACTTAATACATATAGTAGTAACATAAAATAATAATAAATGGATTTAAATGTTCCAAATATTACATACACCATTTGATATAAAACTACTTAACTAAATGATATTAAGAATATATATCTATAGGCCAGAAAAATAACACGCAATTGGTAATTTCGCTAATTCGACGGTCGGCGGATGTATGTTTTGATAAGATAAATTTTTAGAATTCCATTTTAAATTACAATATATAAAAATAAATGTGTAAGTATATGCAAATTTTTATTTGTGGGAGAAAACTTTTTCTTCAAATATTTCATAATTAAATAATTTAAATTTAGTATTTGACTGTTGCTTGAATCGCTAAGAATAAATAAAAAAAATCTAAATTTAAACTTTAAAAAAACTTTTAAATAAAATTTAAAAAAATTAATAGTTACGATATTTAGAACAATTGTATAAATTCGAATATACGCAAATTAATAATGAGTGCCTCTGTGGAAGCAGACAAAATTATTGTTACTTGTGATTGTCAAAAATCATATATAGTTGAAGAAGCAGTAGAAGCTGTACCAGTAAATACATCAGAAGCAGTATCAACGGTAGTAAAAGAAGTACCTGTATTATCGGTGGCAGATGCAACCACATCTATACCTGAAGATATATTAGCAGAGCAGTTGGTATCACCAGCTATTAATGAAAATGATCATCTAGGGGAAGAAAGTAATTCTGAGAAATTAGACGAAAATGTTGTTGTCTGTCAGTGTCAACAGTCTGTTGCCCCTAAAGATGTTACATTATTATCAAATGGAATAACAGCAATAGCATCAGCGGTAGTAGCAGAAATACCTGAAGATATATCACCAGTGGAGTTGATATCACCAGCTATTAATGAAAATGATCATCTAGGGGAAGAAAGTAATTCTGAGAAATTAGACGAAAATGTTGTTGTCTGTCAGTGTAAACATTCTGTTGCCCCTAAAGATGTTACATTATTATCAAATGGAATAACAGCAATAGCATCAGCGGTAGTAACAGAAATACCCGAAATATTGTTGGCAGATGCATCCACATCTATATCTGAAGCTATACCAGCAGTGCAGTTGGTATCACCAGCTATTAATGAAAATGATCATCTAGGGGAAGAAAGTAATTCTGAGAAATTAGACGAAAATGTTGTTGTC
>JAABKK020009665.1:0-23648 GCA_011634745.2 Catotricha subobsoleta
TTATCCATTTATTTACATTATAATTTGAAATGGAAAAGTTTCCAGAAAACTTAATCTTTTCCTTTGCCGCAAAGTTTCCAAATGGCAAACTTTTCAATGGAAACTTTTCCAATCCTGATTGTGACTGATATTACTAATTTTTGGTAGGTCCTTTAATAACTGTATGCTTTTTTGGTATTATATGCTACATGGTATAACTATCTTGAATCAATCGCCAACATCTTCAAACAACAGAGTTAGCTTACCCTAAATCTATCTAATTTTAATTCATTTTAACATTTATGCCAATAATAATTTTATTTTAATATTGAAATTATATTATTTAATTATATGCTATTCAATCTGTCGAAATTTTCATTCAATTTCATATTAATTGCAATTTCGCGAAATAATTTAATATTATGATTATATTTCTATATGGATATTTTATCTATTAAGTTTTAATAAAAACATTTATAATTACCTTAATTAAAATATCTCTATTATTAAAGTGCACAATAAAATAAAGTTTATATAAATAATATGTTAATTAACATTATAAAAAAAAAAAAAAAAACAATCGTTGCAAAATATTACCAATATGATTATAATCAACATTTAACAAAATTATACATCAAATCAATATTCAATGTACGTTGCTTTAAAAATATAGTACCATCTACAATAGTCAATCATTTCACATTTTTAGTCAATCGTAATTCTAAATGTATTATACAATGCCAATTAATTATATAGCGATGCTGGTGCTACGCATACAAAAGAATTCCAGAACCGAAAATGAAAGCATTTTTAAATTTTTTATGTACACAAAATTTTATAAAAATGCAAATTTATCCGTCAGGTGGGTGTTGCAATACAATAAATCAACATTTTTTTTTTTATTCGTGTTTTACTCATTCAAATTTTTTTTTTTTTTGTTTTTGTTTGTTTTCTTTGAAAAAATTACAGCGCAATATTTTTGTCATAAAAATATTGGTGAATAAAATCACGTTTACACAATTAAACAACACAAGTTAACACAAACAACAGCGAGCCATGAATGACAGGCAACTAATACAATAAAATGTTGCCAACGATTACCTCTTTTATAATAACATTAAGTACCAACTTGTTTGACTTTAATTGAAGCGTATGTATTTTCATGGTAGAATTATTGTCACCTTCATTACAAAATAATAATATTTTAATTATAAAATGTAAATTGAAAGTTTTTGATGAACAATAAAACATTACTAACGAACTATAAAATATGATTTAAATTCATTTATATATTTATCGTACATGAAATTGTATCTAGAGTGTTCTCTGTTGATGTGATGTTTAAATATATATGTATTTAGTTATCATTGATGTTTTTGGGGTAATTAGCATTTGCCACTTTATTAGTCGATAAATAACTGATGTGATTGGATTTTATTTAATTGATCGGAAATGGCCAATCTACACCAAATTAAAATATCGATGATAATAATTTGCAAATAGCAATTTATTTATTATGACACGTCATAGGTTTTTAAAAAGTCACTTAACTAAAACATTTTTGCTTTGCATTAATTAATGTATATTGATTTGCATAATTTCTATGCTCACAAAATAGACAACTTTCTTGTAATATCAAGTATATAATTTCATTGGATGCTACTACATATTTTTTGAGTCATGTTTTTTGTTTGTTTGTTCGTGTTTTTTTTTTTTTTGTTTTGGAACAAAAGTCTGTCAAATTTGATTTATATTCAAGAAAAGAATCCGAAAATGTAAAAAGTCGATTTAATGAAACTTCAATAAAATATTTGAGATTGCTTTACTTAATTAATTGTCTAGGAAAGTTGTGAGTTATGTTGCAAACATTTATATTTATTTCCATTTTATTTGCAATTTTATTTTTGCTTTAAGATTATCTATTCCGTCATCGATATATTGTTAGAGGTATAAGATTTTGTTAGTAACTCAACGTATGTGTGTATCAATTTCTACTTGTAAAATAATATATGTAATTAAAAGATAATCGGTGAATACTTTGGGATCAAAGCGCAACATGTCTAACTCAGTTGATTTCGAGATAATCTCGAGAAATTGTTTAGAATTAGAACACTTCCGCTCGACATACTGTTCGGAAAATGTATACAAAATTTATTCAACGTATTAGAAAATGATAACAAACAAAAAATTTAAAAAAAATCGAATATTTAATTAATTACGTTAATTAAAAATATGGACATGTCGTGTTTTCATTTAAATATTTTTAAAGAAATCAATTTTTTTCGATTTTATCCCTTAAAATTATTTATTAATGAATTATCCAACATATAATTAATGCTACGATGGTTCAGTCTGGTAAGAAAAAATCACAAAGTTTTGAATAAAAGGAACTTTTTTGATACAGTGGACCTGTCGGTTTTTAATACCAACCTCTGTATTTCTCTGTAATTTGGAAATTAATTGTTCAGACAGTTTTCAGTAACTAATTATGCTGATTACATATATCAATAGAATTTATCAAAGAAAATATCGTTTTCAATATAATGATTCAGTATTTTAAGTACACAGTATTCGTCAGTGTTGAAATGATTTAATTGTATTTCATTTCAAGCTAAAAACAAAAAAATTTAAGACATTTTGTTTAACTTATCTAAACATACAAAAAATTGACAACTAATCATAATTCCATGTATAATTTAATCTTATCATCTATAATTTTAGCACAAACTTAATCTACATACAATTGGTCATGTTTACATTCAATATGGCTATTATTTATATATTAAATTGTAAAAATGTAATGGAATTTCTATTTGAATATAAGCAATAATTCTTGAATACAAAAATACAAAAATACAAAAATATCAAATATATTTTAATGAAACTTTTATTGGAATCATTTTTGTAGTTATTTATATTTCATTTTCAACTCAAACAAATTCTAAACAGCACTCACAGTTTTATTGAATTTTTATGTTCTATATTGTTTATTTAGTTTAAATCATAAGTCGTAAGCTAGAAAATGGTCGTTCTATTGATTTAAGGAATAAGAAATTAAATATTATTTTTGATTTATAAATACAGTGTCAATGTTTCATTTATTTATATACACAACTTGTATTATGTTTGATATATTTATGTATTATTTTATTTTTACGAAAATTTGCTGTACAGTTTCATAATTAAGTATCTTAGGAATCATGTTAGGAATTGAATTTTGTTAATTGTGAATTTTATCTAAATTTTTAGAATAGTAATGCATATGAATTTAAACATCCCAAATTATTATTTATTACCTGCTTGATTTATTTTCTCTTCTCTTTTTTTTCACATTTTAGTACTGTCAGCTATTAGAAAAAGGCAATCGTGATATAACGGCCGCACGTTGTTCTAAATGTCCACCAAATTGTACGGATTCATGTACAATACATCCAGTTCAACAAGGTGAAGTATCTTCAACTGAACCACCATTACCAGAACCATCTGTAAATGGACAAAGTCCAGAGATTTCAGCATATTTTGAAGCTGTCGAACATTATATATCATCATCTGGATGGGCACTATTAAAGATAAATGCTGATGGCATTATTGAAAGTGTAACTGAAAATATAAAAGATTTAATACGTTTTACACGATCTGAATTACAAAAACAACCAATTTATTCGTACCTGCATCCTGGTGATCATGCTAAATTAAGTCCAACATTGAATAATATGTCATTTCAAGTTAGTTGGGATCAAGAGGATGGCCAAACAACAAAACGACCAATAAAAACTCGAATACGTATGTTAGTTAAACATCCAGAAGGAGCTAGTGAAACTATGGAACAAAAACAACAACGTCAAGATAAATATGAAGAAGTTGTTATATTTGCAGCACCATTCAGTAAAGGTAAATAATTACTGAGAATTTTATAATAATTTTTTAAGTGATTATTTGTATTATCAATGCGAGCATTAATTCCCAATTATTTTATGACGTTTTCTTAAAAAAGTATTTTTTTTTTTCAATTTCTTTCTATACTCGGTTTGTTTTATGATCACTGATCTCTAGTGAAATCTGGAATAACCACTTAATATGAATTATTTCTGTCTTTATTGTATATATATGATATATAGGATATATATTATTTACGTAAAATTAGTATGTATAGATAGATGACGTTATATCCACTCAATCTTACGTAAAATAATTCATAATAGTGATCTTTATTATTGTAATAATGATATTTTAAATTGAAAATATTTCGATAATCTGCAATAAATTTGGCATATAGATTTCAGATCAAATTTTTGAATTTTAATTTATAATAAATAATGAAGTTAAATAAAAGTAAAGCTACATTTCTGTACTTATTTATAATTAATACAATTGTGTGTTCCGTTTTCAATGAATTTATGACAAAATATTCAAATTGTAGGAAACTCATTTTTGGTTAATCCATTTGCTACGTAAATACGAAATATAAATCATCATAATTAGTACTGTCATAGCTGTCAATAATAGTAAATATTTATTAACGATTTCTTTTCATCATATCGTGATTTTAATTTTACATGATTGTCGATGCCAAAATTGTATGCTGACTCATTTTCATTACATTGTTAAACATAATAAGTACAATAACAATTCAAAATTATTCGACCAATTTTTTTGTTATTAATAATATTTAGTTTCGAAACGTGCTAATTAATAGAAATTAATTAATGAAACACCTGTGATAAATAAATATATCGACGTGAAAAGTGATTTCATTGCTATTAAATAAATAATTTTCTGGAGAGCTATAATAACTATATTTCTAATTTCCATTTTTATTTTAGATAATGGGGATGATAGTTCACCAGTTTTATGTTTAATTACTCGCCCTGAAGACGAAATACCAATTGAAACAACTATGCAGCAACGACATTTAGAGCAATTAACGCTCAAACTAGACACGCAAGGACGCGTCATTAGCTTTAACACTAATTCTTTACGAAGTGCATACGCTAAAACATTAACCAAAGATAATTGTAGATCCGTACATGATATCACACATATTCAAGATTTAGCCAGAGTGCAAGCCCATCTTAAAGATGTATTACAGGCATCAGCTGCTCAATCAGTACCATATCGGATTCGTTTAGGTGGGCCAGATGTTTATGTGCATGTTAAAGCCCACTCACGATTGTTTAGAAATTCGTCACCGGGTGAATGTGATTTTATAATGTCTGTTCATACGGTATTAAATGAAAATGAATTAGCTGCAATAGAAGCGCACGGAAATAATCCATTGTCTCTTCCAAGTACAAGTCAAATTTCATCACATCATAGTAGTATGGGTGGTCCATTGATGACTAGTGTCATAAATGGTGCCGTTTCACAAGTTCAATCTTCAACAAGACAAAACAATGTTGTTACATCGTACTCAAGTCCACCGGCATCTGAGCATATTTTTTCATCGGATTCATTTGATTTTCCATTCCATACTGACTCCTTTGACATGAATGGAATGGAGTCAGTGGGTGTTGGATGGGATTCTCGACCTGATTCGAGAACAAGTGTTACTCCAGTCAGTACACCTCGTCCACCATCTGTATCAGCATATAGTCCCGTAGCTGTATGTCCATCTCCTTTAACAACTTATCATGCTGGACAGCCCAGTCCAAATAATAACAATAATAATAACAATAATAATAACATCAATAATAATAATAATGGCGGATATGGTGGATTTTCATTTCCAAATTTTGATGACAAAGATTCCAAGGAACAAATGCAACATGTGCAGCATCAAGTGATGCAACAACAACAACAACAACAACAACAGCAACAACAGCAACAACAACAACAACAACAACAGCATCAACAACAACAGCAACAGCAACAGCTTCAACAACAACAATTGCAACAGCAACAAGCTAATCATAATTCGGAACGATTACGAAATCTATTAACAAAACGTCCACAACTAAATGCGTGCTCATCTGGACTTGATAATGAGCATGAGCAAAGAGGGCAGAATAAAATACTTAAAGGACTTTTAAATGCTGAAGAAGATAAAGATAGCGGAGCTTACAATAAGTTAAATGCACCAAATCCGCAAAGATTAGCTCAACCAAGATCAGGATCAACTGAAAGTAAAAGCAGTGGTAACAATATGTTGCTTCAATTACTAAATGAAAAGAGTGACGATGATGACAATGTTGATCCACGATCAAATCGAACTCAAAGTGAACTGTTACGGCAATTACAAAAAGATGACACACCCAAAGATCATAATAGTTCCAATCAGATTGGCAATGAGGAACTAATACAGATGCTTAGATTTCAGGGTAACGATTTCACAAATCGAAAACGTCCACCTAATGAATCAGATGATAGTCCATCTGCAAAACGAACAGATGATAAACCATCTAAATTACGTGAAAAAAATAAAATGTTGGCATCATTATTGTCAAATCCATCCAAGGCTCCAACGACATTTACAACACCAATGGTAAAAACTATACCTGATATACCTCAATCAAGAATCACAAATGCTGGAGCACAGCAATTACCACAGCAAGCATTAGCCACTAACCAAAAGGCTCAATTGGCAAATTTACAACAACAATTACATCAACCGAGACCACAATCTCAGCAACAAGTACGTAAGCCTTCCGATCTCTACCTCAATCAACAAATGCCAACACAACAGGATTTGAATAAGAATCACCAGGTAAGACAAACCTTATAATATCTCAACGATAACATTTATTTTATATTAATTACTCTTGTCGTGTGTTTAGATAATGCAACCACCAGCTACACGGCAACAGGAATTTCAATTCGATACTGGCTCATATGCAACATCCACTGCCGTTACACCAACACAACCGCAAACAGGTTGCGATCCAGAACTGTCTGAAATTTTAAATACAGTCATTGACATTGTGCCTGATTTCCAAGGTAATATATTAGGTGGAATTATTCAAGAACCATCTGTCAATATAACACCTGTACAACCGCAAAGCCAACAAGATATAAATGAAAAAATGGCCATCAATGCAATTACGAAGTCTTTAATGCAATTTGAAAGCACTGGTGCTTTTAATAATAGTCCACCAGCATATTCTATGCATAGCATTAGTTCGCAGTCAAACCAACAGGTATAATTTTTTTTATTTTTTGGTCTTGATTAAAATTAAAACCAACTGTCATCATCATATTTTAGGGTTTCCCACCGCCACCTGTCTATACTCAAAGACCTATTCGCTTGAACCAATTGAATAACAGCAACAATCCACAACAAACAAATCCCACATTACGATTACAGTATCAATTGCAACGAGAACGATTGCTTCAGCAACAGCAAAAAGAGCGTCTTTTACAACAACAACAAAAACAGTCGTTAGTAGTTCCTAGTAATGCAACCGCTGGTGCTGATCAATTGTGTAAGTAACTACAATTTATTATTCTTCTATTTTTTACGAAGAATTTTCCTTATATGTTATATTAATGTGACTATTACTGAAAATAATTTCATTAGACAGAATATCGTTAATAAAAATTCTTTATATTTAACTATTATAAATATAGATCTAAATGCAGGTATGTCAAATTATGATTCATTGTTGAACAATGTACCACCAAATGTATCACTACAACGAAGTACGAATGTTGTACCTGACTCTCAGTTAAGTCCTGGATTTACTCAGAGTATGATGCAACAACAGCTTAGTCCAAATCCTAATCAAAGAGCACCATTTAGTCCTCAGCCAAATCAAGGTAATTACAAATATTTTTTGTTAATATGTTTTTTTATTCAATCAATATATTTCAATTATTTATTATTTTAGGGTATCAACCGTATACCACTAGCGGACAACGACTCTCACCACAACAACAAATAAACCAACAACAAATGGCCTTCCAAACTGGTACAAATGCAAATAGCAATCCTCAATTGTCGCCAAGGCAACCATCATTTCCTCAGGGTACACCAAATTCTCAACAAACACAACCAAATCAACCTCAAACACAGCAACAGCAACAACAATGGAACCAATCTGCTATCAATTCCAGATTATCCATTCAACAGCAACAGAATCCTATGCTAAATGCACAATTGCAAGTGAGTAACAAATGAATTTTCTCATTATCTTCTGTTACACAGTGAATTCAATAAAAAAAAATTATATATATATAGATTTCACAGGGTGTAGCTAGTGGCTATAATCCAGCAGCTAGACAATTTCAAGCACAGCGGCAACGCTCATTGAATTCACCTGGTACACCTGGTAATGCTCGACAGAACTCATTTCCTGGCCAAGATTCTGGCTTTCCAGGTCCACCAAGTCCGACAACTCAATCACCGTACGGTCCTGCTATATTTAACAATCCTCAAATGCGACTGCAACGACAAACAAGTATTCCACAAGGAACACAACACTTACCAGGTTAGTGTGAAAACACATCAAATTTTTTTTATTCTTACTTACTTATCTTTTTTTTGCAGTAGTAAGTAGCGTTTTATTAAATTATTAAAAGTGACAATGAATGAAAAGTTTTTCTTTAATTATTTTGTATATTATTTTTTGTAAATATGCAAGTAGGACTTGGTTTGAAAATTTATTAATGTTGAAGTAAAGCAAATACTTACAATAATTAATTATTTCATTATTCAATGAACAAAAAAGCATGAATTCGATTTTTGAGTCCATTAAAAATATTTTAGTTAATTTTATAAAAATTAGAATTATAGCGGTGTCGGCATATTAAAATTATAACTTAACCCATTTAAATTAAAGTACCTACTAGTGCTGTGTCTTCTCTTTAAAATCCACAACTTAATAAATATGAATAAAAATATTTTTAAGTGCGTTTACCTCATCAATGCTGTCAATAATTAAAATATATATATGCATATATATATGAAATGACGTTCAAATAAGCAAAATATAAATTAATTCTAGTAAAAATCAATGGCAACACACACACATCTTATCTACAAAGAATGCCATCACAAACACAATCAGTTCAACAAAACCAAACAAAAAAAAATAAAAAATGCAAACTCATTTTGTTAATATTTCGATTAAAATGAATTTTTTTCAAATAAATCCACAGGATCACCACGTTCATTTGGACCAGAAACGGCTGCTTACGGGATGATGTACAATAATATGCAACATCCGTCTGGAACAGCTAGCGATTATTATGGTCGTACACAGGGTAAGGGTGACCGCAAAAAATAACAAAAATGAATCATCCAATAAAAAAATAAATATTTAAAAAAAAAACCACACCAAATAATTATTATTGCTCTCGCATCAATTTATGTTTTATTTTTTTTTTTCAAGATAAAAGATACGTTATTTAAATCGTTTATTAAGGATTATTTTTTCTTTGGGAACAATGTGAATTTTAGCGTTCAAAAGTTTTATTTTCTGAAAATTTAGATCAGAAATAAACATTTTTTTTTTTTTTTAGGTATTTTGACTCAAAATACAACCATTTTCGTCTACAAATATTTTTCTATGTCTAAAACTCAGCACAAATTCACTAAAAAGATTTACGCCTTAACATCTCCGACTAAATTTCATTTATTATAACTAAAATAAATATTGTTCCACTAAGGGCCGGTTCATCAATTCACGATTAACTTTATTTGGTGTATTTTTGTACTACTGTCGGTTAATTTTAGAAGTGCGTTAATAAACCGGCCCCGAAAGAAAAAAAAAAGAATATAAAATACCAAAAAAAAAAAAAAAACTCACGCACAAACGCTAATCTGTAAAAAAAAGGGTTTTTTTTAATTTTTTTATTATTGTTGTTGACTCAAATATATGTGCACAAAATATCTTCCTATCTCATCTGGTCACTTAAAATATGATTCATTTCAGTTGTCATCCTATCATAACATCATCTTCTTTCTATTTTTCATTAATAACTCTTTCTTTCAGCTTATAATTTCTAATTCTTTTAGAAAAAAAAAATGTAGTCACTAATAAAATGATAAATGTAGCTTGTTACCAAGAATTGTGTAAATAATTTGTCAAAAATAAAATAAAATAAAAATGGATTGTTTTGTATATATGAATAATTAGTAAATTAATCTTTTAAATATTAAATTAAGAAATTGTGACAGATTAAAAGAATAACCGCTAATAATCAATTGCCATTTAAAAATTTAAGTAAATGAATAGTTTTTTTTTTTTTTCTATACAAAATATTCCATATTTATTTGACCTACTCTTTTATCTGTAGCATTCATGTTGTAGATATATGTTTCTCATAAAATATTATTTTTATTTGCTTAATTACTAATTACATGTTTGTATTTAATATTCATTTTCAGGTTTTTAAAATGTTTATAAGTTATAAAAACAAATTTTACTTAGCCACAAAAAAAATAAAAAAAAGAAAAGATATAATAATAATTCACTCAAATGTATTTAATATTTGTTTTTAGTTCTCAATATTCTTATTTTTTTTTTTTTCATGTGTAATATGTGTTATGTTTACAAATGATTAACAAATTATTTCTGTTCATAAATACTTGGATAAATCGGTTAAAATTCTCTATCCTGTATAACGGATAGCACAACTAATTAAATTAATATTATTAAGACAAATAATTACTCACAATAAATTTGCTGCACTTTTATTTATATACTCGAATGTTGACACCGTTTCCAAAATAAAGCGTTTTTTTTTTACTGGGCACGATATTTTACGTTTCAATCATCGATTGTTTTTTGCTTATTTAATTTTTGCTATCTCTAAAATATATCAGTGAACTTAAGTTTAAATTTAATAAAATATATGTACCATCTTCAGTCAATTAGTTAACTAACCTTTCCGTACAGCTATCGTGCTAAATTCTCCTTCAAGAATATAACAATGAACTAATTTTATAGCACATTTTTTTTTACAGTATTAATTTTTTTTATTTTTGTTAAAGTACGACTGTACGACTGAAAAAGTATATCATTTACATATATATATTAAATAATTGTAAACCCCTAAACTGTCTTCTTCATTATATTATCGAAAGTATTTAATACAGTAGATTAACGGTTAAGAAGTCTGTCGATAATTATATAAATTTTAAAAATTAATCAATATAATATTGCATCAGCTTAACGAGTTTTGATCGGATATCTGTCTATAAATTTCACTTGTAAAACATTTAATATTTATGTTCTGTATTATTTGCAACCACAATATACCATTACACTATCATCTAATGCCATTCCAGCAGTTTTATTAAATTATAATTTTTTATACTTTTCATTAATTCAATTGTATAATTTTCATTAGTCTTTGCACTCAGGCCTTTTTATGAGTGTGGATGCAGAATGGAAGAATGCATCGCTAGTAGTAAGTAGTAAAACACAAACATAATGAATTATACTTTATGTGCTCGACATTCATGCTAATCATTGTAAACATACTGATATTACAGGAAGTATTGAAATAAAAGGTTTAGATTTTAATTTTTTTTTTCAATAAAATTTTCATAAAATAAATGTTTCGCGTTTGAATTATTTAGCTTTATTTGCTGCTGTGTCCGGTTCACGAGAACTATTTTATTTTAAACAGCATACATTTTAGTTTAAGTCGCACATGGCTAAATTTTTGAATGAAACGATTTGTACAACATTGCTATCTAGGCATATTTATATACATTACTTTCGTTTAATGTATAGTACTTACTTTCTTTACTAGTTTATAAGCATATTCAAACGGTTTTTTTTTTATCAGTTATAGAAGGTGTTAATATGAGGGAATAGAATACCAATTAGTCCAAGTTAATTTTTAACTAATTAAGAACTTGTATAGAGTAGTCCTTACAAATACTTTTTTTTTTATATTTCCGCATTATTTTGTGGTTAATTAAAATTACAAAAAAATATCAAATAGGAATTCATCTTTACACACCTGGATAAGGGGGGCAACATTTTATAAAATATAAATTTTATTTTTTCAGATGCACGAGCAAATTGTTTTAGATATTGTTGAAAATTTAACATAATCATATTCACATTTTAGAAATAAATGTATCTAACACACGATTTAAATGTTTTATATGTTAAATGTATTTCCTGCATTTAAAACAAACTCTAAGCAAAAAAAAGAAGCAATTCTAAATAAACAATTTTCGTTTTCTACTTTCATTTTACAGGCGTTAATAATACTAATATGAATCCATCTGAATTTGTTCGGCAAGAACTAAGAGCAGTAGTTAGTGGCCGAAATCAACAAATTGGAGGTATTCGACCACCACAAAGTCCTATCGGCCAACCATCGATGATTGGTAATAACAATAATCAGACAATGACATTATCGACACAACAACAACAACAACAAATGCCCAACAATGCATTATTAAATACAACGCCCGATCCAACATTGGGATTCAATTTTGATATGCCACAATCTGGTAATTATAATTCAGTTTCTAATTAAATGAAAAATTAAAAAAAAGAAAAAAACAAATTTCAATGATCTAATTTGAATTGATCTTTTTATCATTTTTGTACAAATATACATTGAATGAAATTATTATAACTGTTTAATATAATTTTACGAAATTAATGACAATAAAAGTGACCAACACTTTTTAAATTGTAAATAAAAAATATGTTTTCTTTTTCTTTTATTCAATATTTAAAATGTACTTAAATGAAATATTTATTGCGATATGATAAATTAATTTATTTCAAAAAGCTGGCTAAAAGTAATTCACTATATTTTTTTGTGAATTCAAATAAAATATAAAATATATTTTTCAAACGGGATAATATATGTGACACCGAACAGTTATTTTAATTTTTTGAATTTTCATACCATACTTTCTACTTTTTTTTGTTATATAATATTATTTCTCACGAAACATTTTATATAATAAATCAAAATGTTATCAATTGTTGTCAGGGAATCGATTATATTTATGACTTGTTTTTCAATGGAATATATTTATTTGTTGATTATATAAAGATTATTTTAGTTAAATTATTGAAATAAACATTAAATTAGAGCGGTAAACATATATATTCATATGAATGCAAAAAAAAAAGATAAAGAAAGAAAAGTACAATTTAAAAAAAGAAAAAAAAAATATTGAAGACATATAAAATTATACGGTTATTATTGGTTTTGGGTGTGTTACGTCATGTCTGTGTTTTTGGGTCTAATATAGGTTCGGCGGTTGTAGAGAGTAAAATATCGGCTTCTCAATGGACCACTGGAGAAACCGTTCTAGTCGCGTCGAGGGTAAGACTTTCGTTCAAAAGCAAAACACATTTCTAATTTATTCTATTTTAATATTTATTTTCCTTCATTCAATTAAAAATAAATTATTTTGTCCGTACCGCTTTTCTTCTTATATTCATTGGCCGTGTAAACATTTGTCTTATGGTTTGTTTTTCTTTTTTTCTTTTCTTATTAAGTATTTTTATGTTGAAACGTATTTCTAAAAATTTTGAGTTTTTTTCGAATTTGTTTTTGTAATGTAATGGTTTTAGTCTCGTATTTTAATAAAAAAAAAATATATTGATTTGAATATAACTCACAAAAACTGATTATATATAAATTTTTATGCTTATTTATTAATACACCAAAACGCAATCACATCTAATATAATTTTCTTTTGTAGGTATATTTAAAATTATTATCCTATTTTTGCAACTTATTTTTATATCAGCTGGTTTTCTAAATAAATTCGAATAACTTATAAATACATTAAAATTATGGATGCAACAAATACTGAAAATATTTGGTATTGCACCGAATATTAAGATAATTCGATTCCACTATTCGTAGTGCAGGGCACGTTCTCCTTCCTCCTAGTGAATTTAGTAGTTTTTTCCACATAACTTGTAACCGATAAGAGATACAAAAATGTTTTCCTCTACAGCTACCTCTAACTTTCCAATATATACATTTGTATACTCGCTTTAAATCATCTACTCGTATATCTTGGAAACGCATCAAGATAGAACCTTTTGCTCTTCGACAAAATTGTAGGCACTGTACGGGGTAGCTGTAGAGCAAAACATTTTTGTATCTCTTATCGTTTATCAGTTACTTTAAATATAAAGATTATTTCATTTAATTTTTCTTTTCATTTATTTTAATTTAAGCAATGCCTAATTTTTTTATTCTTAAAATTCGCACATAATGCACATTTAAATGCAAGTTTTGCTTCTTTAATTATAAACCGTGCTTTCTTACTAATCTCGAATTCAAATTGTATTAAATTTCTGATCTTGAAATTCATTTTTAACAATCATTCTATTTACTCGGATATTTCTTTTCTAGTCTTAGAATTCAATAACTTTATGTGCAATTATGACTGATGGTTTATATTATAATACACCAATAGTTATGAATTAAATTAAATTTATCAATTATAGTCAAATAATAATTTCTATTTTCACATTTAGCAGTTTATTTCCATTTACTCTGAAACAATAGTAAGCTTTCTTATTGTAAAATAATATTTAGACATAAGTTTAGGTTTTTGATAGAAAACAATCTATTTTGTAGAAAATAACTTATTGATATTTCTAGGCAAGATATTCGATCGGTGCTTGGTATTGAGAGTAAACATAAAATATTCATGTGCTATGCAAATGCACATATTTTGAGTTCATTTATTGGAATGTTTTAGATAAAAAAAAAAAAGAAGTAAAATCAATTGGAATTTGGTTGCCAAATTTTAGATTAATTGGTCAAATTGTAAAAAAAAAAAATATTAAAAAATCGAGATGCGATTAAAATATTTTTTTTTTAAAAAACCTAAATTTAGAAAAAATATTTTCAAAACAATGGAAACAAAAGAAAACTAGTGCATGCATTTTAAGCATTTCGTTTTTGTATTAATAATTTAGTAGACTTCAAAAAAATTGTCGCAAAAAAAATATTTACCAACGTTAAAAATTAAATGAAACACAACTAATAACAATATTTTACATAATTTCAGCCGATTATTTCGGAGGAAGTGGAAACCGGTGACCCTAAGAACTCATCTTTGCTTCTACAGAAACTACTGTCGGATTAAAGTAATAAAACAAAAGTGTGAATTAGGGAAATTATTGAAAACAAAACAATACAATAAATAAAAGAAAACAAAAACAATTCGAAAACATTTGAATAAACAATGACAAAATATTGATAAAAATGAAAACCAGGATTCGTCAAATTTGAAAAACATGAAAAAGGATCAAGCAAATGATAAAAAAAAATAATAATAAATAAATAAAAGTAACGAACAATTTTTAAACTAAAAAAAAAAAAAAACAATAAATAAATAAATAAATAAATAGAAACAATATATATTTTCTATATAAATAATGTGATGTGATGTCTTAAATGTGTAAATGTAAATAAATACAAAACAAAAACTGCGCTAAATAAAAATATAGATTAAAAAAAAAATAAAACAAAACAAAAAAACAAAACAAAACAAAAACATTTAATTTGTAAATTATATTAGAAATAAAATATTGTTAGTTTTAAAATCAATATTATTAATTATTTTTAAAGAAATATATTCTATAAATTAATAAAATTATAAATATTAATATAAAAATTATTGTTAATAAAAATGTAAATGAATATTGTAGGAGAAAAATCTAAGAAGAAGAAAAACGAAACTAAATATTATATATATAAATAAATATATAAATATGAAAAAAAAAAACAACAACCAACAACAACAACAGTAAATTAACTGAAAATAGAAATACCTCTATTTAAGTTCAAAGTAATGTAACAAAAAAAATGAAAAAAGAAGTTAATATATAAATATATTATTAATTATTAATACTATATCTTCTATATCTAATTATCTATACACAAACCCAATTACATAAAAATATATATATATAACTAACTATATAAATTAAAAATATATATATATATAATACAAAAATGATAAAAATTGAATTAGGTATTTTTTTTTTCACTTTTTGACAAAATAATTAAAATTTAATTAAAATCTATTCGAAAATAACTAAAATGTATTTAAATAAATAGTTTATTATCTACATTCGTAGATATATTGATTGATTGATTTAATAAAATGTTGGCTTGAGAATTTTGGAAAGCAATTTCCTATATGTTTGATTGACAAAAAATAAACAAATAATCAACAACATATGTTTGAATAATTTCAAAAATGCTAAACTCTCTTAAGAAATGTAATATTCGCGGAAATGTGGAATGTGCTGGACACAAATCGAAAATATCTAGAATACAGAAAGGAAAATCGTTCGATGTGGAATTTTTTAAATTTACTTTATAAGAATATTTTGTTATAATGTGTAAAATATTTAATTTTTGCCTGCGTAATTCCTACCGAAATTCAACTTCTACATATAAGTGGCCTTCACTATATAAAAAAAAATCACAACTCTTGAACAGAACATTTGTGGTAGTTTAAGAAAGTTGATTAAATTTTCTACAAATCGCTCGCTATTATCTTCCCAATGGATTAAAACTGGAATTAATTTAAATCCAATTTTAATTTTGATATGAAATCATAAGTTTAGATTTCTGCTGCTTCTTTATCAGCATTTAACATTGAAGTCCATTAATTCGTTTGAGCAAAATGATATTTACTGATTCAATGTGAGAATAATAAAACTATTTTAATATTCAATATGTAAATTTAAAATAATCTTTTAGTAAATTGGTGCCCGTTGAAATATTCAATTAAAAGCTGTATCAATCGTATCAAACGACATAATTTTATCCAAATTTGATATTTGCATAATTTAAATGATTGTGAGGTTTTAAAAATATTTCATAGTTCCTATGAAATTCACAGTATGAATATTTCCCTTGAAATATAGCAATTTTCGTTTCAATTTCCATTTGAATACCAATCAGCTGAAAATGTTTGAACTTGTCAGCCATAATCCCATTTCCGGTTCATTAAATAGTTTTTTGTGATATTTAATTTAATTGTTTAATAAGTAAATCAATTCTTTTACTTGTTTTATTTCATTTTTAAGATGTGGTGTTTGTTTGTTAGAATTCATTTTTAATGTATTTAAATATTGTTAATTTTAAGATTAATGTTTTTTAATTGTATAATTATTGTATCGTTTATATACTATTATATTGGCATAGAATTGAAACTTAAAAATTGTACGTAAACCTAGATATTTAGTACCAGCAGAAATATTTTCCCCACTCTAATTGAGTTGAATTAATATTAGTCTTTGTTTTGTTATATTTTTAAACTAGATCAATATAAATAAATAAAATAGTGAATAAACATTTTGTTGATTCAAATTTATCATTTTAAAACCACAAGCCTTATGTTTGTATATTTCTAACATTAAAACCATTTTATTAATTTTAGACTCTTGGTTTAGAGTTGAACTCAGTTTAACTTTAAGCACTTATTTTCAATCGAGTTTACACTTGGTTTTACTATAAATAAAATTTTGTTTAAACTAATTTTAACTTAAACGCCAGTTAAACTTAGTTTACGTTAAAACTTGATCGATAAAATGGCTCTTTAAATGTAAAATGGTATACTTTTTATGAAGGCGTCCAAAAATATGGTTCAAAACCGAATTTCTAATTTTGTTATCTTTTTTTTTACTTTCATCTCTATTTTTCATCAAAATTTTATTTTTCGATAAAATAAAAAAAAAAAAAGTGAAATGTATTCAAGGATAAATGGCATCCAGTAAATACAATCATTATTTATTGTTAAATCAAATAAGCAACCATATAGTGCTTTGAATTTACATTCAATTTGAAAAATATGAAACTTTTGCGTATGCTATGCTTAAAATGAAAAGGTTTACCAAAACAACATTAAAAATTTGAAAAGAGATTAAGAAAAGTGATAAAACAAAATATTTTGCAAAACAGTCAATATTTCGAGTTATATAATACAAATAAAAGATATATTGTCTTAAAGGATTATACACTTCAATGAGCACCGTTTACTATAAATTAAAAATAGAATAGTAATAAATATGTATAAAAAAAAATATATATATATAGTAGAAGAAGTAATAAAATATAGTTTAAAAAGAAAATGAAAAACGAATAAGAAAATAATATATTTTGTAATACAAGAAATCACAACTGTATAAATTCAGATTAGGTACTGATTGTGATTATACTGCAAAAAAAATAAATAAATAAAAATATATTTATACATATTTAAATTAATAGAAAATTATAATATTTCTTGATTTAAAATTTTAGATTAAAAATTGGTGGTGTTATTTCCAGTTAACAGTTCACGTCACATCAAAAAAATAAATAAAAAATGAAGAGGAGAATACATAAATATAAATATAAATATATTTTGTAATAAAAGCAAAATTAACTAAAAACAAATTAAAGAAAATTAAGAATACAGTACTATTTAAACGTAAATAATTAATAGCAGTTCAGACAAATAATATGTTTTTTGTAATTAATTAATGAAAATATTTATTTTCATTGTAAGTTTGTTTTATCAACTCGACTTCCCTACTGAAACGGTATACCTTCTAATGTACACAAAAGTATGATTTATAAGGAAAACATTAGAGCACAAAAATATAGTATATTTGATATATCTTACACAAAATAAGTACTTTGTGTAGCATATTAAATATACCACATAAAGTAATATTTTGAATAAAAGTATACACTTGTTCCAATGTGTATTTTATAAAGTATTCTTTTGTATACTTTGATATAAGTTTACCGTATTTCCAGTAGGTTCATGAATACACAAAAGAAATTTATTTAAAAGAACAAAAATTAATTAACAACAGAATTTATTTTCTTCCTAAAAAAAAAAGGTCATTCTTAAAACCAGATTCTACGTTTCTATTATTTCAAATCAACAGTCTCTCAAAAGTCTCTTAACAATTTTTCATTGAGAAACCACCACCAATAATTGATAATTAAAAATTTTAATCATTAGTAGAGTATAAAAGAAAACACGTAAAATTTTGTATAAATGTCACATTAATTGTTATATACAAATAATATTTAAATTCTTCTATATATAGTTGAATAAAATTTTATTTTATTATTTCAAAGAAATAGCTAAAAACACAAATGTTAAAAACTCTTAAATACAAAAATACAAGCAATCCTTACAAAAACTACAAACCACATTAAAAACTATAAAAATTAAAAAAAAAAAGTAAACAAGACGAAAAACAAATTTTTAAAAAAACAATACATAGTACATAAATGAAGTGCATTACAGGCTTTAAAATCTTATATATAAATATATATCTATATATTATTACAATAGAGAAAATTACATAACTTAATTAAATAAAATAGGAATATGTGATTAATATATGTAAAATATATTTTTCAACAAACGACATACAAATTAATAAACATTAAAAAAAAAAATAGAAATAAGTACAGAAATAGAAATACCATTTTGCTAAATTCGTTTAGGGAAATAGAAAATAAATTATTAAATAATTAAATAAATATGAAAATTAAAATTTAATCAAATCACAAAAAAAAATTTATTAAATTTAAAGTTACATTTGAAAATAAATCTAATACCTATATAGAAATAACAATGTTTTCAATGAAATATTAGAGGCGAAACACTATAAACGCGCCTGTTTGATTTTTTTTCTTCTTTTTTTTTTATCCGATGCAGAGGTTTTCCTGTTTAATTTTATTTCGCTGTTTTGCGAAAAGTAAATGGTTTCTTATATGTCAATAACTTTCAATTTATCGCCACTTGGATCTGAAGAGCTTGCTAAATGAATTGCTTGATTATAAAGATTGTAATACAGCATGTTTAATAATGCAATAGATCATATTCTCCGGTAAACAGTTTTCTATATGTTTGATATATGAAAAATGTTGCAGCTAAAACAATACTCTACATAAGAATGAAAATCGTTTGTCAACTTTGATGTAATTACAATGTTTAGATTTATAGCAGCCGAATAAGTCTAATGACATCACCGTAGTAAATTAATATCTGCATCAGACGGCATTATTCCTCAGACCTCAGTACATAAATTATAATATTCATCAAAAATATAAGTATTTGACGAAATTTGATAAATAATACACAAAGTAATAATATAATAATTATAAAATATCGCCTCTTAATAAAATCATAGATAATCTTTATATACAAAATTACAACATTATATTCTAAATATAAGGAAATATGATTATTCAATATTTATACGTCGTCTTTCATAATTAAAGTAATAAAATTATAAACTGTGTATACAAAAAATAAATAGTAAGAAAATATAAACCGCAAGAGAAAAAATTTACGAAAATATCAAAAAAAAAAAAAAAATTGGAAATAATAACCAAATTTTTATTATCTATTAAATAATGCAACAAAAATTCTTAAAAACACTGCCGTTTTTATTAAACTATTAAATGCGCGATTTTTTATCATTACACTTACTTCTAAACAAGACAAAAAAAAAACAATCTTTCGAATATATTGCTGCCAGATTTTTCAATTTTCACGATACGAAATATATATATACCATTACATTTGTAATCGTAACAAATAAAACACTATTAACGTAATAATATAAGTAATTAATAACGCATTGGTGAATTTTTTTTTTGATTTTGAGTGTATCTATTTTCAGTATACCTATACAAAAAGAGCGCGCTTGATCCATTTGTTAATATTGAGAAATATTATTTTTAATCAATTTTAGAATCCAGCGATTCACATCCATCAGAAATTTAGTAGAATAGGCAAAACTCATTTTATCAAATAATTATCAAAATATAAATTCGGCAAATGAATGAGAAATTTTATTTCTATTAAAATTCAATATATTTCATTTTCTTCTTTTGTACTTGCCTAAAATATTTTAATGAGGTGTTATTTTCGAATTAAAATCAAATTAGAGGAGAAAAACTGCTTCTTCAGATACTACACATATAAATAAGTTCACAGTTCGGATTACTCGGTAAAAACATAATATATACATATATATATTCACATGCAAATAAATAGATTAAACAAAAACGACGTGTGGAGTTTTTTTTATCGCACATATAAAAGATAAAAATAATTTAATAAATATGGATATTTACTATTTTTGAACTAGATTTGCAAACCTCGCGTACCTTCTTTTTGAATGAAACTTATAATTATTAACATGACGAAATTGGATTCATATGGACAAATGAAAATAATTGAATGATCAGAAACTCACAAAATATAAACTTACTGATGCTTTAAACGAAAAAATAAAATTCTAATAACTTGAAATGTGCACGTTCATTGGCTTCTTAGCGCGTAATAAAGAGTTATTCGTGTTTAAAAAATAAAAAATAAAAATAATAATTGGCAATTTTTTTACAGAAGAAAAGTAAAAAAGAAAATATATATATATATATATAAAATAAAATAAATCACTTGACAAATTAGAATGCATTTGTTGAATATAATGCGTCCATTTAGATAACTAATATTTCAAATATTTAACTATTTGCTGTTATGGTGGTTTTTAGGGTAATTTTATTCAATGAATAGTACAGTCGATCTCATTATATTATTTTATTATTCGATTATAACATTTGAACACACCTTAATCAATTATTGAATAAGATTAAATGAAATTGGTTAAATATATTCTTTTTAATAAATGACGTAAATGCGATTTGATAGAAAAGTTTTATTTCTTTTTTATAATTGGAAATAGAAATCATATCGATTTTGGTTTTCTTACTAAGCATTTTCTTCTTCATTTTATATTTTGTGTTCTTAATAACGTATAAATTAAATTTAACTAAATTATAGTGAAAAAATAATAATAATATTAATACATAATAATAATAATAATAATAAAAGGAAAAAAAAACATTGATAGGGGAATAGCGCGAAGTCATAAAATGACGTAAATGGTGGGCTGTGTCTAACAGTAGATTTATATATTGAATAAAATAACATAAACAAATGAATAATTATTATGATTATAAAAATATAAAAAAAAAACAAAAAATTACAAAAAAAAAACACAATTTAAAAAAATTAACAAAAAACTAAAAAAAAAAAACATTATTAAAAAAATATTATATTCTAAAAATATAAGAGAAATAATGAAATATGTTTGTTATGTTATTTAAATGTTATGATTTTGAACATAAAATATATTAATAATTGAGAGAACATATAAAAATTATTTAGTTAAGAAAACATAATTTTTGAACTACAAATAAATTGGAAATTACGAGAAGGAAGCAAAAAAAAAAAAAACAAATAAATAAATAAATAAATAAAAAAGATTAACAAAAATATGAGCAAAACAGAAAACAGGTACCTTAACTAAACTTTTAAATCATATTTTTAGTTGGTTAACATTTTTGTATGAATGTTTTCAATTTCTACGGCAGATAAATTATAGAAACTCAACGTTATCTTTTTGCAATAGTCACAAGAGAACATTCGTATAAAGATTTTGTCAATTAATGAAAACCAAAACAAAAAGCAAAAAAGAAAAGAAAAACATTGGATTGGTTTAAAAGATTTACATATAGATTGTAGAGAAATAATAGAATATAAATGCAAAGAAAAATATTATTTTTTAATACTATTATCATTAATTGTGACATCTACCTAATTATATAATTGATTAAGGAAACAAAGAAAAATTAATTGTTTCCATCTATAATGTTAATATTATTAAAAATAATTTTATTCTGTAAGTATAAATATGTTAATGTATATGTTATTAATATATAAAATAATTATAATTATTTGAATTTTTAAGTAAATGAATAAAATATATATTAATAAATAAAAAATAAAAAAAATAAATAAATAAATAAAAATTATTATAGTTATGTTCATTTTTAATATTATTATTATTATTATTTTCTTTTTGTTTTTTTTTTAAAGATAAAAGAAAAGCTAGTAAAACAGTTTTTCTTTGTAATTATAATTTTACATCTGTAATTAAACATTACTGAAGCGATGGGAAATTAAATGAAAACTGTAATATTACATAAATATAAATATAATTCTACAAATTATTAATTATAAAAATTAAAAGTGAAAAATCAGTTTGTAATATAAATAAAATATTTAAAAAGATTACATTTTGTTTTATTTGACAGCCTATACAATTTTCGGTTAACTACATTTCAGAGGATTATATCTTAAAAATTTCTGATTCGATTTTAATATGTATAAGCAAGTTTTCTGGATTTTTACAGTGATGGTAGCCGACCAGCCGGCCGTATCGGTGGCTGGCTGATTAAAAAAAACTCGGCGGCTGGCTGAGCGTCAGCTAATGGTTTCTTTCAGCGGCCGCCCGGCCTCACCGGCTAAAATTAATAAAAAAAAATATTTTTATTTATTGGATTTAAATAATGTACAATAAATTTAAAAAAATTAAAATTTAATTCCAGCCGTATTTTTTTAGCCGATATTTTGTCCGTGGTTGCATGCTTGATTGGCTGAGCATTTTAATCGGCTATAACGACTGGTTGGGCCGTCCAGCTACCATCTCTAGATGTTTATGGTAAAATATGCAAAACACTTTTCTTTTTTTTTTTAGAATATAGGAAACTAATTGAAATCAAAAATTGTACATACTCATATTTTGAAGAGAATAAAATTCTACGTCTTTTGGTTATATTCCTAACTAAAATGAAACATCGATTGTATCAAAACTTTTAAACCATCGTGTTGAAAAATTCTGCTA